>QKMV01000615.1:0-14788 GCA_003287335.1 Lednia tumana
TACTGGCCTTCGCTAATTATTCAAGCTGTCACGTGACACCTATCCTAAAGTCTTCGCAGTTTTGATTCTCGCGCCCCATGCGGCAGGTTGCCAAGGCATCGAGCTCAAAGCTCGTGGGGGAACGACGCCAATTCCCGAACGGTCAAGAGCTACGACCTCATGAGGCGCACGGGATTAGCAGAAGAGTTCGTGGCTGCTTGGCCGAAACACTCGGGTCGCTCAATACCTTTCGGTATATTGTTGTACACTTTTGGCGCCGCTAGGGAATAATTTTAAATTAAACTTCTGGTTCTACTACAAGAATCAATAAACAATACTTACAAACTACTACAACAGCTTCACTCGTCTTACCATTAACCCCTCGACAGCACGGATTAGAGGAGAAATTCTGTTGCTCGAGTTGTACTGTCCTTCGAAAGGGACGTTAAGCGGTGGTCCTGTGTTGTTCGACAGGATTAGAATTCGTGCCGACACCGGGTTTCCCCTCTTCTCTGCTAGATTCATTATCACCCTCATTATCACCCTATCATTCACCGACGCCAAATGACCAATGCCACAATGCGAAGTGTAATTGCGTCGCTATAGGCTTAAAATTAAATCATTTAGCTGTTTTTTTTTAAGGTTTTAAGTCTCAGGGGTTCAACAACCGCTATCTACCATCCGCATGGAGATGTGACTTTATGACAAGGATTTAACTTTTAGAGCCAAATACACGGCTAGTTATATTAATATTTTAAAACGTTTTAATATTTTTATATTCTTAAAATGTGACTTTGTGTTTGATGTAGCCATTGGCCATTACTTCCTGACCACGAAGGCTTGCGGATTGGCTTGGAAAAGTATCAGAATTCAGAAAAGCCATCGTTTGTGACGTCATGGTCGTTTTCAGCATGATTTGAAATGCTCAACTATTCTCACTTTTAAACTTTACAATATACCAGCCCGTTTTATAACATTATGCAACTAACTGTTCATGCATGCAGCAGCTCATACAATCAAAAACTAAACATTTTCGTGCTCCAAAAACAAGTTCGCCGTTCACAAAAAACTACAGAGAACGTGATTGGGATTTGAAGAGAATTCTCTAAACGCGGAAAATTAAAAAAATAGATTGTTTCCCAATTCCCATCCACTATTCCCTTCTCCAGTCAATTCGGGTGCAATAAAACGAACCCTAAACTCCATCCCATTTGCACGCGATGACCCAGATTTCGGGTAAATCGGCTGCCCTGAAATGCATAGTGCATCGCGATGCATTTGTGCATGTGCAACGATGTGTTCGGCATACGAGCGTGGGAGTCTAGAACGTTGATGTGTGAGTGTGTGTGTGTGGAGGGGGGGAGAGGGAGGGGGGGTACCTTAGACCATGAGATGCAGCGGGGCTGCTCATATCCGATCTCATTTTGTTCACTTTGGTCGAGACAGCGCCCCCGAGATCGCCCTAGTGAGATTTAATGCGAGGCTCCAATGCACACAGCGACAGCGTTGTTTAGGGCAGTCTATTGCCACCAGGGATCCTGCTTAAACCAAACGTTACGGGCTTGAGCTTTACTTTGCGACGAGTCGAGGTGGTTACAAGTATTTGTTTCCTGGACTTGCATTGGATATGTGGCTTTAGAGCGGGTTGATTCCAACTTCCGTGGAAACCTAAGTTTAAGGATTATCCTTTTATCAGTTTGGTCTAGGTTCGTTGCCAAACTCTCTGCGTATGACAAGAGCTGTCATCAGGGGGTAACTTGTTGGATTGGATGACGGTAGTTTGAGGAGAAAATTGCCAAGACGCTGGTTGTCAAAAGTCAATCCAAACAACATAATCAGGAAAGACAGCTGCTTGCGTAACACGGAAGTATCATAGGCAAATTTTATTTATATAATCTATTCTGATTAATATTCAACTTTAGGCACTTTTTTACTTTTCTTTCTACGACGTGTTTTACGCGAGTGATGTTACATCGGCATTTAGTTGGTGGCTCACAAACGCCTAGCCTTCGTCTGTAGATAATTTACGTCATGCAATTGGTTTGATTGGCCGTTGATAGGGTGTCAGTATCAAGCCGAGATTTCTATTGGCGCGATTAGGTAAATATCAGGTTTTCGTGTCAAGTGGTATCAAATTCAGGTATGTGACGTCACTTTACGTTTTCAGTAGCAGCTGAATTTGTGACCGATTCTGATTTTGTAACGTGACTTAAAGAGGCGAAAAACTACACACAAGAAAAATAAAAGTACATTCGTGATCCAGAAACAATTTTGCACCTGTATAAAGTATGGAGAATGCAATTTGGACTTGAGGAGACTTTCCTTTTGGGCAAATAAATCCATTTCCGCGTAGATACTGGTCTAGCTGATTTCTTCACACCTCCAAACCCTGTGTGTGGACGTCATCAGGCTGGCGGGCGGCAAAGATGAGTTCTGAAAACTGACCACCCGTAATTGAGTTTCACCTGCGATTGACGTTCGGCCTATTGGATCCTAGCCACGCTTGCAAATTTAAAGATCGTCTATACTTTCGCTTTCAAACTCAACAATCTAATATGTCTTTCCCCCATTGCCATTACCAAGGCAGCCCTGAGGATACCTTTCTCAATATTTACTCAATTAAGGCTTTTTACTTTTCGAGAAATTAATAAAACACGTATATAATGGAAAGGATTACAATTTTAAAGCCATTTACTCGGCTGATGTTGAATAGGTTGCTTGTAGATCTTTGCCTATCATACAATGCACTGAAGTTGAAGCCAATTTTTAATGTTGTTATTGTTTAGTTCAGGTGGTAGTAAGGCAATTTTCAAAATTATTGCAGTCACAGTGGTTATTTCAGTCAAATGCATGTACTGTCGTCGCAAACTATTAATAATGGTCTGATTTCCTTTTGCTGCCATGTTTTTTTTCCTCAAGCAAGATGGCCGCTATACAAAGTTGCCATATATGGACGAAATAAATAAGTGGCTTTAAAATAACGGAATAATGGGTCTCTCTCTTTCTCTCTCTCTCCCTCTCTCTCTCTCGCTCTCTCGTTCCGAAATTGACATCCTTATAATCAGTTATATTATTGTAAAGAGACCCTAAGTTAAGTCCATGGGTGGGAAAAGCTCATAATCGTAAGCCTAGGTAATATTATTATGCACTCGTTCGAATGCATTGATGCATGGCAACAGCCGATTAATCAGGATGGATTAAACCGCGAATACATATTTACCTCAGTTATGAGCGACCAATTAAAAATCAGTCGCCGTGACAACACATCACTCATATTTATGTATTGCATGTACATTGTACAACTTGCTATAATAAATAACAAGAGTAAATTTGCATGCATAATATATCGCGCGAGCTTGTATGCATTATGTGCAACCTGTAAGTCTGGAGCGTCGAATGCATTTAGAAATTAGAATGCAAGTGCATCGTAATGATGCATTATTAATTACAATCTATCGGCCATTAGTATCGATACCACGTAGACAACACAGCATCACGATAATCACATGCACATCACATTCACTACATGCTGGATTTCAGGTGCAGCGTTTAAATCATTCATAGGGGCTGTTACACTCTAAACCAAGTAAATCATCACTTGACAAGGATTGCAAATTTAAAGCAAAATACACGACTAGTATAAATTTGAAGAATATTTAGATCACTTCAAAAATACCTGCCTACTCGAGGACTCGAACCCCGGACCTTTTGCTGGCATGGCATCTACCACTGAGCTAAGCAGGGTGCGGCATCAAGGAAGTTATTTAAATCTATATGAGTGGTAGATCTCACAAGGAGAAAGTCCATAGAGGTTCGAATTACAAGGAGAAAGGTCCAGGGTTCGAGTCCTCGAGTAGGCAGGTATTTTTGAAGTGATTTTAATATTCTCCAAATCATCTTTTCTTTAAAAGAAAGTCAGGAATTTAGAGACACCTAGAAATAGATCTGTTCACAAGAAAATTTTTGCAAAGTTGCTACTTGTTGCCATTTCCAGAGACGATTAAAATTGTGGTGTAAAGCTTTTCTTAAAGAGCTATGTTTTCTTAGGGTCCTTCTTGACACTGGAAAAAACAATTTTGTGAATCGTCCATTTCCCACACAAGCTGGAGAACAAATTGTAAACTCCACTTTTTTCGGCAACAGTTATACTCAAGTCTCAATATCTGGTGAGATAAAAACACAGCTTTTTTTCGACCCTAAGTAGCTAGGAATAATTTTTAATTTTGACCAGAGAAATTATTCGAGTCCATTGCGATGCAATTGATTTTCATGTAGTAAAATTTAAGTTCGCTAATGAAAATTTAGATTCACTGTGAAATTTTAAATGTATAGGGGCACAGTCCGTTTCAATGGTTCAGCTCAGTAAATATTGTTGGAGATATTATCTTCAAAACTTAAAGTTATTGCTGATTTAAGTAACAGCTGAAGAAATTATTTTCCCAGCTTCAAGTAAGGTTCAACATGATAACTATATGGAAATCGTAAGTTACAGAAAAAGGCATATATTTTTCTCACTCGCAGTAATCCCAACGAACTATGGTGATATAAAAAGAATAACAGCTATCCTATAGTATAGGTTTGTGGGGAACCGTAGCTGAGTGAGATGGTAGATTTTGGTTGAACGGGATTTGAGGGGAGTCCTGTACTGGTCTAATAGGAAGAAAAAAATTATTTGGAACGAAATTTGAGCAAGCAAACTCAAACTACGACTCTCTATGCTGTTCAACTGTCCAACATTGTCTTTATATAGCGATGCGTACAAGCAGCTTTCCGTTCCATAGGATTGCAATGTTTATACAAAATTAGAGCTACTCCATGCTCAATGATCTATCTTTAGATTTTTTAAACACGTTCGATTTGAGTGGGTTTGATTTGTTTACTAATTTCCCCAACCTCCTTTCGGCATCGAAAGTACTGAAATAGCATTGCTGAAATTTACGAAAAATATGCCTGCTGTATACACTGCACTGTGAAATAATAGCGCGCTGAAAGACAAGAACCAAAATGAGATTCTTGACTGTAAAACTGCTTGAAATAAGATAGAGTTATGCGTATGGAGTCATGAGTCATGCTAATTCTATTGATAGGCTGGCAATTAGGAGACCATCTCGAAGGTGTCCTAATTGACACTCACACGGTACCTTTAATGCGACGAAATTTCTGACGTTTGTTAATTCATTGACTATTGGTGTTCAGCGTCGCACGCAACCTATCGCCCTGTGGCATTGGTCAAGTAACGTCGGTGAGTGATAAGGTGATGAGGAACCTAACAGGGAAGAGGGGAAACCCGGTGCCGGCACTTAGCCTACTCCTGTCGAAAAGAACCATGGGGGCCACCGTCTTAACGTCCCTTCCAAATGACGGTACAACTCGAACGGCAGGATTCCTCCACTAATTCGTGCTATCAAGATGTTGATAGCAAGGGGAATGAAGCTGCTGCACTTGCTTCAAACCCTCCAACCTCTTTCCCCAATAAAAATGGACCATGGTTTCAATGGTCACCCATTCAGCCTTTGATCCACCGCATATCCAGCACGCTAACTTGTTCGGTAATGACACTTGCAAATGTATGGTGAAAATCACCGTTTGAGTTTTCTCAGTCAAATTGATTCAAGATAATTTTGTGATCCGGCTCCTTCATATAAAAATGACATTCAGTATTAGATCTCGTGGCGCCAAAATCTCTCTTTTCGCCTTACATGGGATCCCCTGTATGGAAGTGACTCAAAAATATATTCTATAAGGAACCACCTTATGAGCATCCTAACCTACTCCTGACCTAACCTCACCTACTCTACCTCAACTTAATGTTACCCAAATAAACCCACCCTTCCTCCACAATAGCAACCAACCTAACCCAATCCGTCGACACGACAGCCACCCTTAACTAAACCATTCAATTCGTCAGCCAACCGTTAACTCTTTTTTTTTGTTGTTTCAGCCGGTGGCGCGCTAAAAATCACGGAGCTGAAGGTCCCGGACGTGATCCAAAATGGCACGCGTGCTTCGGTGATCCTCGACTGCGACTACACGTTCGAGCAGGACTCGCCCGTGGGTCTGGTGATCAAGTGGTTCTTCGACGGCAACCCCACGCCGGTGTACCAGTGGATCTTGGGCAAGACGCCCCAGGGGCTGGGCGTGCTGAAGAACAGATTGAACCTCGGGTATCGCGCGTCTACCGACGAAAACAAGATGTATCGCGCGTTGCAGATCTTGAACCCCAGTACCGAGTTGACGGGAGAGTACAAGTGTGTCGTGTCAACGTTTGCCAGTGAGGTGTCGCAAGCGAAGACCATGGTCGTCTACGGTGAGTTCGACAAACACAATTCTGCTCGCCCAACTCACCGTTCTAGCACACGCCTTACGCCATGCCTCTCATAGACTCATTTCTGTTAGCTAAACTAAGCACTAGTTTCCAAAGAACTGATTTTCAACGGTACACGGTAGCCGCACGGCTAGTACAAATAGGAGGTCCACGGTCCGATTCTGGTGACCGGCTATCCTTCCTAGCTTTGTTTTCCGTGATTTCCCACAATTATTCCGAGCAAATGTTGAGATATTTTCTCCATCAAATGGGCATGGCAGTCTCTTTACCTTTTAAGAACTTTGGCTTATAAAGATGCAAACAAAATTCACTCGCTAATTGCCTTTTTTGTGGGCTTTTTTTTTATCTTCGAAAAATGAGCTTACCCCCAATCATATAATAGACAATATGTGCCGAAATATAAGTGTTTTTTTCAATGAAGACATCAAGTACCATACACTTTGGTTTTGTATGAGGTAAAATATAGAATATTAACGGCGTGTATTTATCCATTGCATTCTTTGAATCAAAAACTGAGCATTTATGATTTTTCAGTATTCATCAAATGGCTTTCAATGGAATGCATCAGAAAATTGAAGCTCATTAAATCATCCAAACCTAGGCAAAACCTAATATTAGTTACGGCATCGTGTACCAACATTATAAAATTAATTACACTACAACACTCTACTACACTTTACACGCTACTTTAGATCTACTAATTTTCGCACTAGTTTTCAGGAAAACTGATTACAAACCGGGTTTGAAAGCTAATGAATCCACGTAAACTCCCAACGTATTGTAAAGTCTGCTCTGATCTTCTTCAGGGGAAAAATCGCTCTGAAAGAAACAATTATTACCAAAATTCTTTAAAGCCATTTTCTTTTCTATATTACGGGCTACGAAAGAGACCATACTAACATGGTTTTAAAATCCTACACAAATCTGTCTGGTTACACTCATCGCTCGCTCATGGTATTGTGTCTGCTTTCTTTTCCACAAAATATGCATCTGACATTATTTTGTGATCTGAAAACGAACTCATTGTATCCAGTTGTGTCCTAGACGACGAGATATTATCGCAAAGAATACTCATTGTACTAGTTACTCTGCAATCTTGCAATGAGATCAATTATTGCTAGCCAACCAGGTCAGCGATAGCTTTCCAATTTCCACCCTGGCTCTGACGACCTATCTCGATTGGGAGGCCCTGATTGGTGCACACAACAATGGGTCTGTCCTTGCATGTGACACGTGCCCAATAACAGTGAGCTACGCCTGGCAACAACGCCGGGACATCGACAGCATCGAATACCGTCTGCCTAGGAGACTTGATTGGAAATACCTCGCATTCCTGGACGCAGGCCACGCGGGCGTTCCAATGCGTGCAGCGTGTTGCGGGGGGCATCGGCGTCAAGAAGGAATTAGCACGAGCTTTATCGTCTCGCAACGCAACGTGTGCAGCAATGTATAATAGCTGGCATGTGGGTGCCGGGCAAGGTGGGATTTGCCTTTTCTTCGATACTCTTTATGGCTAAACCGTAGTTAAATTGTCTGTTTATTTGTTTCCTTACGCGTTCAAAAGAATGCAGCCGATTATTCGATCACAAAATATCTCATGGACAAGAAAAGTTCCGTTTCGCGGGTTTTCCATGACGCGACTTCCAATGACCTTTATTCGACACATACAGTCGAGGATTCCAACAAAATATTTTCACCGGGCTTCACTTGAAATCACTCGATGATAAAAGTACGAATTTTATCTAACTTATTAAATGCTCTACATTCCGGCTCACGTCCAAAGTATTACACTTGTTTGACGTCTACAGAGGGGCGAAACATGTGTCCCGAACCCTTCATGACCATCCAAATTGCTACATGCCGACCATTCTCGGATTTCCTCTCTGTGATTTGACTTCACAGGGGCGAACTTCTGCACAGTTCAACTAATCTACGTTCAACTGTCGTTTAATAGGGTTTGATCTAGCCAGAAATTAAACCCACGCTAGAATGATATTAATATCAGGATGGCATTCGTAACAAAACATTATAATACACACTCCAATAGCAAACAAGTTTACTTTTGAAGAATATTAATATCACTTCAAAAATATCTGACTACTCAAGTAATCGAATCCCTGACCTCCGGTTTTCATAGTTGTTACTCTGACCCTCTGAGCTATACAGCCATAACAGGCATATGCAGCATTGCATCACTTTTTCCAGAGCGATCTTTGCAGTTTGGCAAAGCCTCTCGGTTCAAATGCTCCTTGTGAGATCTACCCCTCATATTAGATTAATTTAAGTAGAGAAATGCCATGTCTGTTAATCTCAAATGGTAAAAGTTATGAAAACTGGAGGTCCGGGGCTCGTTTTCTCGAGCAAACAGACATTTTTGAAGTGATATTAATATTCTCCACGTTAAAACTAGAACTTAAAACTAATTTGTAATTCTTATCAGGTTAACGCATCTTGCCGCATCTTCGATCTTCCCGAACCAACCAGCCAAGACAAATCAATTACACTGCCTGTCCAATAATACGCCATTGTCCTTCGCCGCTCGACAAAGGTCAGCACTATAAAATGCAGCTATAGATAGAAAGTAGGTATTATCGTACGGGACCGACCCGCCATTAAACTAGATTGGTATCGGTTCGTATCGTATCGGGTCGGACGCCGGCGTTTGGAACCCAATTAGCTCACCTGGACGCTGTGCGACGACGACAACGACGACGACAGAGACGGGACTAATGCCGCCGCCGCGACGTCGCTCGACTTTATGACCGATTTTAATAACCTCCGGGACGACGTGATCCAGTTTGACGGCACCACTCGCGTCTAATTTCATTGCCGACTCTTCTCGATCACCACCGACCTCGCATTGTTGTAGTCGGGAGTGCATTAGGTACACATTGGAAACCCCACTTGAAACATTGATGATACTGTTTTCAGTCAGGCTTAGATCGACTTGCAACGCTTTTCGTCCAACTCCAAACTGGGTCTTGGCGTGGTATACAAGACAAGATGGTTTTTATAGCTTTTTTTTTTGCTTTTCTTTTTGAGCTCTTTCCTGCATTGTCGCTTCGTCTTGGGTTCTTGATTTTTTTACTTTTTGAATTGTCTTCGTCTTTCACATAAAAATCTTTTTCTGGAAAATGGCATCTATTGGCATAGTTTTTTTTTTGGAACGGTTTCGATCCGAGAGCAATACGGTTATTCCTGCGATGTAACGTTCGCTACCACGGACTACGATGACTGCCAATCACAAGGAGTGAATTTCATTCGTTTCAACTCGAAAACTCAATGCGACAACTTGAATTCGTTTCACTCAAAATATCGTTAGGCTATGTTTAGTAAATGAACCTTTCCTAGCGTGTCTGGGTGTTCTCAGACTTGAACACGACTTGCTTACGTAGTTTCCAAACGACGCCCCTGGGATTCTCATAGAAGCGTCAAACATCGCACCCAATGTCGTCTTCGTCAACCCTTGCCTACGACGCAACTCCATCGCTAAGGGCCAGTTTTACCATTTTTTTAACTCCGAATTGGCATAGAAACAACCAATCAAAGGCCGTTCAATGCATTTGTGTCCTAGAGTTATAAATGTCGTATTTTGGAGTTGATAAAATTGGTAAAACAGAGCCTGGTCAAAATAAAAAAAATCATAATTGTTATTCAAGAGTCGATTCCGAGTAATTAACAGTTTTTTTGAAAACTAGTGCTGAAATTAGACAGAAGACATGAGTCTTAAGAATGTAATAATTAAAAATTTAGTCCCATGAGAATGGAATTTCAAAACCAATTGTGATTGTCCGTATTGACTCTGGAATGACAAGTATGAAAATGATCTATTGGAAAAACTTCAGCTGGATGTCGCTTCACCCTGTCCATGCTCTGTCCCGACCCGTCGGACTTAAACGCCACATGGCAAATCCACAACGCCGTGGTCCGATGGCGCGATGTCAATAAATCACAGCCTCTCGCAGTTAATTAAAAAGATTCGCTTCATGAGGCTGAGAGCGCCTCGCCAGGCTGGTTGCTAGCCGGAACTCATTAAAAACATAAATGCTGAAAATCAATCATTACCATGCAATGCGATGCGATGCCAACCTCTGGTTGGTTCAACGGCGCACGGTGGCGGCGGCGGGGAGAACAAGCGGCGATCGCCATCCCGGCCGTGTGACCGCTGGACCGCGCTGGACCGGCACGGCAGCCCAGTGGATACGCGACGGTAATTTCTATCGCATTGCGTTGTTTTTTTTTCGCGCACTTGGACACACAATTTGTTTAAAGCCAGACAATGAGTCCGATTGAATGGAAAACACCTGGGACCGTGCCTTGGCCCGTGCAGTGGCCCGTGTATCAGCGTGCCGAAGATAAATCTCCTTTATTGGGTCGTGGGTGCTGCAATAGCTGCAGTGGACGCACATGTGTTCGTGTCGCATATAATCCGGGGTTGCACCTACGCGATCGAACCTAGCTTATAGTCTACATCCGTGCGGATATCGGGGTGATCTGATAATACGAGCAATTTACATGCCTAGCAGCATAGCGTGCCGCCGACAATGCAAATACCCGGCGATCGGTTCGGTTCCCATTCGCACCTTGCGGTGACCCGAATCTTGCAGGCCAGGTTGCTCCAGACACCAACTAGTAACCCAAGTATATACACTTGGTTTAAGTTTGATAAATATTTACTTCACTTCGAAACTGTCTGGCTGGTCGGTCTTTTACATTTCGCGTCCGATTCTCTATATAACCTGAGCTGATCAAACATGACATCTCTGAAATAAAATTAACGAATATAAGTGTAAGATCTTCGACGAGTATTAAACCAAGGCTGCTTTGATATAGTACTTCGAAAGTGCGTTCTCTCATTGCTTTTATATTTGAGTTTTTCAACTACCCAATGATGTTCAGTAGTCTAAACTCAGTTACAAATTGGATTAAAGCTTGAAAGTAAATGAAAAGTGGCCTCTTGCTAGGAGAGTAAAGGCTTGAAGTTAAAAAATAACCAACAACACGCTGAACTTAGTTGAACTGGCGGAGTCTATTTCTTTTCATATTTTTAGTAGTGAGACAATTTTTAGTATTTATGCTTCGCTTGAAATTGTTTAAAGTGTGGAAGTGGTGGGGATTGTCGACGTCTAGAAGGGTTTAGTTTTGGTTCATTTTGGGAAGGGCTGTTTGCAGAAATGGTCTGGGTTCGACGGCACTAGTAGGGATTCGTGTAAAGTACTTCATGCGATACTTTGTACTATGTGTATTGACTTTATGTGTAGTGGCCACATTTCGTCGCCTTGGTACAGAAGACTTGCTCCGTGAAGAAGAAGACCGCGTTATAGTTTACGAAAAGTCGTTTAGGTTTTAGCGTTTTACTATTATAAATACTATCATGAGTTTATAAAAATTATAATCAACTATTCGTTGTGAGGAAGCTCGACAAAAGGCATTAGGAAAGGAAAAAGAAGAGGGCTACTAATAAAATAGCTTGGTGACAGTTCGTTGGACAGCTCCGATCATAACATTTGGAGTATCGTTCGGACAACCATCGAACCATTTTCACTTCCAATTCCTCTGCGTTTTTACATGAAAATGAAACTTATCAAAAGCGGATAAAAAACCGCGAGAAAATTGCTGTTCAGGTTTTTAAGTTCCCAGGACTGTTAGCTGTGCATAATGAGAATATTGAGACGTTTGACAAGCTAGCAAGAAACTCGGCATTTTTCACGGGTAACGCTAATTGTTTCGTACCGCGCGAAGTGTAAATATATATGAACTTTTGCACTGATTTTTGCTAGTCACTTCACGTCCAATCGTCGCCTCGGGGCATCGCGTTTCTTGCAAGCCACTCTTTCCAACCGGTGTTTACAGAGGGACACGTTTTAAATGCATAGCTAGTGCATTTACGCACTAATGTGAAAGGAGAGAGATTCGCTCTGAAGCATAGGAACAATCCCGTCATTCTACGGGCCGTTACGCTACGGGTAGTTTCTCGGGTGCCGGTGAACAAGGCAATGTGCTTATAGGAGCGTTGAGGTCAGGACTTTAATATGGCTTGAACGGTTGACCTATCTGTCTGCTCAGTGCAATATTTGGTGTAGCAAAACAGGCTTAAATGCTCTACACAAGAATTCACCTGAAGAGATTGATCTTGTATTCACACAAGATTACGTAATTTTAGTTCACGCAGTAGGTACACAACGTTTCTGAGATACAAGTTCCGTAATGCCGGAACTTTCATCATGTGCTCGTGTTGCTACCATGACAATCCGTATATTTTTCAGCACTTACACCAGTTGCATGAAATAACCTTTTGATAGATATGAACAAAAACCTTCTTTCAGCTGCGCTCATTCATTAGGTTTAAGACAAAAATATGAAAACGTATCCTTCGTGTGCTTTTGTAAAAGTAATTAGCATCTAAAGGGGGAATTGTGCTGACAAGTCGCTTAAGTCAAACGTGATACGAGTTATCACAATCCACCGTGCTAACCAGCGTGCTCGTTCAATAAAAAGCAATATATTTGCAACTTTTTCAGTCCCTCAACCCACTTCTTATAAGTTTGATAGCTCTAGCCACATTAAGTGGGTACCGGATTAAGGTCTTGATTTTCACTCTAGTGTCCCAGCCCAAGCCAGGGAAGATGCGGGTGTCGGTCTTTGAAACGGCAAAGCGGCTTAGGAGTCTTCGGTCCCGGTTCATGTCCCAGGTCATGGACATAGAAGGGACACTCATTTCGCATCTCTTGAGCCAATGGCGTCTTCGCACATCTCTTCTCTCTGGCTCGACAATGTCCGAAAAACGGGTTGAAAGGGCTCCATGTCTGTCAGTCGGTCAAATGAGTGTGACCACAAAAACGTTAGATACAGTTTCGCTTTTATGTCTTGTCAGCGCGTACAAGAGTAATTTTTAAAAAACGATATTGTCTTTTCTCCTTTCTTGAAAAAGCGACAGATAAAAACCGTTTCCGTTGTGTTTGTTTTCATCGGAGAGAATTGGTTTTGCTTTCTGGTGACTGAGCTTTATATTTCTAAGGAAACGTGCCTGGGGTTGACGGTGATTTAACGATGATACGACATGATTATGGGCTTAAGGATGATAAAAAGATATCTAATGGATGACAAATTCTACGTCATTCTCTTACTGATTGCTGATTTCCGTTTCGATCACCGCGATTCATTCCCATGACAACGTGACGTCACTTTCCATCTTAAAATGCGTGTAGAGAGCAAGCACTCACGCACACACGCTCGGGCAGGCGCACGCTGTGAGTAAATCTTAAGCAAACGGTCACACCCCCATAGCAAACAAAAATAAATTCTCTGAGCGCTTGCACTGTAATGATAAGGAAAAAACCGAGATAACCCAAAAAATGTCGCTGGTATGCTATCCGACTACCGTGACTACCGTAACTAGGTGCAGAATCTGTGCGAAAAAAGTGCCTGTAAAGATGGCTCCGCCAACATCCCGGCCCGTTGATCCGCCGCGATTGGGTTACATTTTGCTAAAGAGCTGGAACTAAATTATAAACTTTTACTCGCACGTGGGCTCTATCATAGAACAAACAAGGTAGCCTTTTTCTATGGCTCGATCCCATGTGCTCTCTAGAAAATATAATAACTAGTGGATAGCAGGTCCGATAGCAAGCTTTGTAGCCACGTAGGATGATCGTTCTCATCTGATCTACACGGCCAAGGGGCTTGAAATGTATAGTGGCATAGTTTATTCAGTCTGACCCAAGAGTCTCATTTATCTCAGTTATAACTTTTGAATAATGCCGCAAAAGTGGTGCTAGCAAGATGGCTGAAAGATCGCATTACTAGGGAGGGTTGGTCAGATCACCTGCGCTACCACATAAGAAGCCTCCTGTTATTGCGAGATCTCAATTTGACAGCAAACAAGCCTCCTTTTTACAAATTTGATGTCTTTATTCTGTTCTGATGTGAATTATTCAACCCCGAGCACTTTTTTCCTTTCCTTTCCACGAGATATTTTAAGCGAGTTGGGTCATTTATAAAATCGGAATTTATTCGGTGGCTTAAAAACGCCTTGCTTTCGTCCGAGGTAAGTGACGTCTTGTAATTGTTGCGATTGGCTATTGACGGGGGTGTCAGTATCAAGCCGAGGTTCTGTTGGCACGATTATTATCAGCTTGGCGTGTCAGGTGGGTTTTGGTATGCGACGTCACTTTGCGTCTTCAGTAGCAGTTAGAGTTGTAACCAGTTCCGATTTTTTGTAAGTGAAATAACTGGGCCAGGCAATTACAGGCAAGAAAAATAAAAGTAAATTCGTGATCCAGCAACAACTCTCCGTCTCTAAAAAGCATAGAGAATACAATTCGGATTTTAGGGTACTTACCCATTGCCGATCGGTGGCGATCCTTGCACACCGCGGCAACCGGGTTTTCCCCACGAGGCTCGTGCGTCGTGCGTCGTGCGTCGAGCAAATATACGCATTTCCCACACACGTGCCCAGGCCATGCGTGCCATGAAGTCTGTGTT
>QKMV01000616.1:0-20795 GCA_003287335.1 Lednia tumana
ACGACGACGACGACGACGACGACGACGACGACGACGACGACGACGACGACGACGACGACGACGACGACGACGACGACCACGACGACGACGACGACGACCACGACGACGACGAAGACAAACGTTCTCACCGTGTCTGTACGATGGCGCATATTCACCAGACGCGATATAGTTTCAATCCAGAGCCGTACATTACTGTATATAAATGTGAGTTTGCCGCTCGTGAAAGGGTTAGAGCTGGCTTAAGCATAGGAAGAGGGCTTCTGGAAGACACTAAGAGGATTTGCCACCCTCTTTCTGCCCCCTCAGCTTACCCCCTTTGCCCTTTCTGTGACAATACACAAGCGTTTAAACGTTGTAATCCTATTCAAAGACTTAACCCCCAGCTCCTGTCTAAAACACTAGACTCACGCGCATAAGCTTTATGAGCAAAGAAATAAAAATAAGAGAGAGATGGAGGATGGGAGGGTGTGTGAGGGAGAGCAGGGGGTAACAAACATTCCGTACTAACTGTTCTGAGAACGTTATTATAAGGTGGTAGTTTGTAGGTTATAGTCTGGTTGTCGTATGACTACCAAGGTTTAAACGGGTTTGTTACGTTTATGTTTCTATGAGAGCAGTGGTGGAAAAATAACAAAGATTGCTTAGCTCGCTAGTTTTTCCCTTTAATTTTTTCGGGCTGGTTGTACCAAAATTAGTTTTTCTGAACATGTTATCGATAATGCTAAGTATTGAAGTTAGCGTTGAATCGGCTAACTCACATAATGGCATCAATATATCCCGTGGAAACCTTTCGAAACCTCAATTGTACAACTGTTGTTAAAACATATTTCATATTCTCATACTATTTATTGCATTTTGTTTTGGTAAGTTGGTCGTCAATGTGATAGTTCAAGAGACAAAAACCTAATTTTGTGCTCAAAAGATGCCATCCATCACATTTCATTAACTTGGAGCACCAATTTATCAAAAGCGTAGAAACCGTATTTGAAGCCATCAATCAGTTCGCTCGTAGCGGTGAAACTTTTCCTTAACCCATGGCCAGTTAAACAAAGTGCCCGTTTACAAGCAACGCCAAGTTCTCTGTATGTGACAAATATAATTCTCTTAAACTAGACGATTACTATTTTAATGGGGGTGAGAGTTTGGGTGGATGGGTGGAACGTGGGTGGCTGCGGGAGGGGGTGGTTCGGTGTTGGTGACGTCATGGTCGTCGGGATTGGGCGCCGTGGTCGTCGCGGCCCCCCCATTGGTCCCCGCAGCTCCTTACCGCGCACCGCGGAACGACGTCTATCTCACTCTAGCTGCCGTCGCGACGCTGTAACGGTGTCTTGCTTGCACACTGTCTTATATATCATTCTTACTCGATACCTTAAACTTGCCGCATACCGGCCGCAAGACCGAGATGGGAGAACGCAGACCCCATTTTGATCTCATAGTCTATTACCTTGCATGAATGTGTGACGTGGTGATGTGGTATCTTTTATCACGCTCACCACTAATGCACTGAAATTCCGCACAGCGGTAGTTTAAATAACACCATTTAAACCGATAAAAATCCTACTTCTCTTCGATTCAAATATTACGCTGTTGACTGACTGAAGATGGAGAAACTGCTTGCCATACATACACGATCATGCTATGAATACTTCTTGAAGGGCTGAACACATGCTTCTAGATTTTAATCAATATATTTGGTAAGACTCGGGAATCATTAGCAGCTCTCAACCCCTTCATTCGTCTAAAGGGCGGTGCTTTATTAAAAGGCATTTGAAGTGTAAAAATGCAAAATATCAAAAGGACAAGAACTTCACGAGTGAAACCATATTATTAAACTTATAGGTTGGATGTGCTCGAGCTCAACATTAAAATTTTACACTTCGCAGAGCTTTGAACGTGCAAATGTCTATGAGATAATTTGCGATTTTCATCTACGAAAGCTGATATAGATTCAAGACCTGACAATTCACAACTATGTCAAACGCAGGGTAATTTTAAGCTCATGCCTTTTAAAAGTATTTGTTTGAATTTTGGAATGATTTTAGCAAAGCCATTTATTAACAAATTACCCAAGAAATTGAGAGATCACAACTCACCAAAACAAAGTAAAGATAGTATCAAATGTGGACTATTGTATTTTAAAATGGTTGACTAAATTGAACACGGCATTCAATACTGTCGATGCTCATAGATATGAGACCAGCGTATAGGAAAATTTCGCCAGGCTGCTTCGTGAATAAGTTTCCCACCCAAATACAGTTGAGAGTCCCTCGTATAAAAAACAATTATGTATTTATTCTATGGTCCCTGAATGTATTGTACTATCTTGAAGGCTTTTCAAATTTGTGATGCCTAAAAATGAAAATACCGAACGGTTCAGCGTGTTGGACACATCGGTTCTCGTGAGATCACCCAAGTTTGGCAACAATGCGCTGGGTAAGAGTTTGGCCCATTCATACGAAGACCCAGTTATATTTAGGATAGAGGTTAGAGAGTTTGAAGCAAGTGAAGTAGCTTCACTTCCCTTGCCATTAACCTCTCGACAGCACAGATTGGTCGAGGTATCCCATGCTGTTCGCGTTTTACCATCCTTCGGAAGGGACGTTAAGCAGTGGCCTTCTTGGTGCTTTTCGACAGGAGAATGGCTACGTGCCGGTGCCGGGTTTTCCCTCTTCCCTGTTTGGTTCATTATCACCCTCATAATCACCTTATCATTCACCGACGGCAATAGGTCAGTGCCCCAGGGCCAGTTCTTGATACAGTGCGTCATTTAACACCACATGATCCAAAAAAGTGCTTATTTCTTCATTTCTTTTACAATGAGTAAAGTACGTGTATTTTAATCATTTGAATTAATTTATTGAGTCATTACCGTCTCTAAGGTTTCTACAAGAAAGCGTATACGGTAAAGGGTGAGAAGCTTAGGATAGCTAGGGGGTAAACATGATAAAAAAGCATGTGTGAAAACCATGCATATTTGTGCAAAACACCTACTAGGACCCTCGGCTGGAGTAAAAAGCTGATACGAAATAACATGTATAGTCTTTTATAGGGACCCCAAGCTATTGTGAAAAGCTGATTCATAAAAGCCTCCAGTCTTCAAGGTTTCAGCAATAAGCTAAGGTGGAAGAAAGCTAATACGAAACAGCTTATATTGAGGCAATCTCTTCATTTCTCTTCCAGGAATCGCGCACCACCTGGGTATGGGTGGCGACCCCCACTGGGGTCCTTTCGGAGTGGGCCGTGGTCACGGGGGCTACCCTCACCATTATCTACCCCCGCATTGTGGGGTTACTCAGGGTCTTCATCCATCGCACTTCCCACATGTGCTGACACTCAGCAACCAGGACCAGCCGCTGACACCGCCCATCAGGATTTCATCCGGTAAGCTTGCTTTTTAGAAGGGAAAAATGCTGGCTTTCATGCCGTGCCTTGCTTCGAAAAGGCTGACTTTCATGCAAAAATACGTTTTCAAAGTAAAAAATATGATTCTTTATTTATCCAACTGACACATTGTTATTTTATAGTAATAATATGTATGTTGGAAATCCAGATGGAAACTCACTTAGCGAAGCATGAGAAACAAATTCAAAATTAAGCGATTCACGGGTTTTTTTTGGTATTTTCTTCACGCAACGTTTTGGACGTGATGGCGCGTCCATATTCAGACATTAGCAAGTTGGTTGTAACAAAGATTTAAATGGCTGCTTTTATCCATGTTTATACAGCCACGTCCTTAAAGTGTGTAAATGAAATACCCGAGCTAAATCACGACTTGATTAATTTAAAACTATTCCCTAGCGGCTCCGCTAGTTTCCTATAGTCCTCTCGAAACAAAATCAGCTCGTTCAAATCGTTCAATTCAAATCGTTCTTCTTGCAGTTCACGAACACTCCGGACGTTCGCCATCAGACTCTCTTGGACCAATCAGCATTCGCGTGACAACTCCCAGCAACCACCATACTCCAACGATCAAGAGCCCTCCCGTCTCCATCCACCACAGTCCCACCAGCGGCGTCGGTCTCCTCACCACGGCGCCACGACGTTCCAACACTCCAAGCCGGAAGTCAGACATCGACCGACTCAAACACTCCCCCACATCCGACGACAACGTCGAGCATCCACCGTCCTCCAACTCCTCTACGTCGACAACCAACTCGAAACGAAACTCTTCGCCACCTCCAATGCGTTTCCCTGCAAGTCCGGTAGCTTTGAACCATGCTCATCACTTCGGAGGTCTTCACCACCACGCTTTGCTTGGAGGCCATCAGTCGTATTTGAACAGCGCGGCAGCGGCAGCGGCAAGTCTCTTCTTAAATGCGCCTCTTCTACCACAGGCGTCTCATTGGCTTTACTCCCAGCTGTATGGGCAGGACCTCCACGGCGCTGTCGCTCTCCATCTCCAGCATCGCAGTTCGGCCATCGACGTCGCCCGGCGTCGGGAAGCTGACAATGATATGCGGAAGAAAAGTGATGGACATTTGGATTTGTTGTCCAGAGATTTGAACTCGAATAGGAGGCCGCTGACGCTTGTGAAGTCGAATCAGTTAGTGAGTGCGACGTCTAAGCCGGCGTCGACGGCGGCGGCGGCGGCGTCGGAGAACGGGATCTCGCAGATTCCGGCGACGGTGACGGCGACAAAGACGACTAGACACTCGGATGTCTGGCGTCCATACTGAAAGATGGAGGTGGATGATAGACTGTAAAACGGATTTCATGGTATCTTATGGAATATTTCGAGTATTTTTCTGTAAATCCAAAGTCTAGATTATTCTGTTCGTAAGTCGATACATATTAAAAATAATTCCCAATTTTTTGAGCCAATTCGTGCTTTCACTCATCGTTGTATCGATTTAAGAATCAAATTTGACATTGGAAATATAAGTACTACGTGTATAACACTACCAAATGCATAATAATTGTGTAGAGCATTCTGAAATTGTTACCTTATGAAAGATTTTTGCCCCGTATTGTTAATGAACCGTTGTTTTAAAGTTATGGTACGAGCCTCTGGGAATGCGCACAATTATTTCTGTATACATGTCCCCAAGAAAAGTGTCTCAACGAACTCCAAAATAATTCATCGATCACTTTCGATCGATGGCCGTTGATCTCTTCGTTCTTACAAGACAATTTCACTTTCTGTCCGACGTCCAAACGAAGGCCGACGCCCGACGCCCGACAGCACTTTGCAGCTCAACAAAGAACACGATACATTACGTATACAAAAATATTTATGTTTGATTGTTACATACATGGTTAAAATGATCAATAACCGGCTTGTGTTCGTGGATTAAAGTCAAATAAAACATATAATGTATAGAAAGCACTAAGTTATTGATAAACTGTCTACTTTATTAGATCCACATTCAATTCTCAACTACCCAGAAATTTTATAAACCCTTGCCTACTTCGCTAGGTGAGTGAAGTAATTGTTACGTTGAAGAGGAAATTTCGTCAGCCTTTTTAACACTTTCAGAAATAATGGAATGGCTTGCGCTGTGACTTGAAATGCACCTGACTCAACTGAATCAACCTGATGCAACTGAAAATTGTATTCAAAATCTAGTAAGACACTGATGTTGTTGTTTATATTCATTCGCTAAGTACCCAATACCTATACTACCAAATCTAAGTATAACTGTACAAGTGTGCTGTTATTGTAAAGTATTTTTAAACAGCAACCCCACAAATTTATAAACACATTCCTGTGCACTGGTTTCAATGTGCAGAGCTGCTACTAGAACTGCAGTAGGTGCCGACAAACGCAGTTTCAGTTGCAGCACTGCGTTGACGGCTGGACGGCATCCATCAAAAGGTAGGTTGGCTATAAACGTAATGCACGGCTCGTAATAGGATTGTGTGATTATTGTTAATCTGAATCCAGCGTATACAATTAACATAATTAGAGATCAAGCAATGCACGGTAAAGCTGCGAGACTGCATTAATGCACCATGCTTAGCATCTGAAGTTCCAATTTATAATCGCTGATTGCGATCATGCAAAATTACCGCACTAATCTGTAAATAGAGATACAGCACCCGTGGTCATTTAGCAGAACGTTGAATCTTGCCTTCTTTACCAGCGGTTTCCAAACGGAAAATATGAGGCATTCCAGAAATCATAAATACGTATCAAGTAAGATGAAATTAATGATTTTCTTCATAGTATCATGTTGGAGGAGTTCATTCTTCACATGAAAGTTAGCACGTGAGTTTCGCTCCGTCTGATGGGTGGGAACTTCACTAGGAAATTCAAATCTCACACCTCTTATTATGTTTCTGGAAGCTCGAATAGATCAGCAAAAGTTCCTACCTTTTAAATTGTTTTTTTTAATTTTCAGTTACATGATGTACATTTTTGTTTGATTCAATTTTCAAGCATGTAATCTTTTGTCAGCACCGCTTTGGGCATTAGTTTCAACAACTTTACTGGCTTCTATGAGCAACGATATAAGGTATATTTATTTTCATAAATTCAGATACTTTTGAGCGAAATATCCGCTTTTATCCGCTTGCAAATCTTACTTTAAAATGATGATAAATGAAACTGAAAATAAAGCGTCTGCAAGTGCATAAACCCTTTCTAATCCTCTTTCTACGCTCAGAACTCAAACGAGTTATAAAAAGAAAATACGAGCATACCGTAAATCTTTCTAAATAATCAGACTAAAATACAGAAACAACCTCACTGTCCGGTTAAATATACCATGTCCAGGCTACGTTTGTTGCATCTAATGATAAGCCAAAAGGTGATAATCAAAATAATCCGATGTGCTCGAGCCACGGATAGAATATATATGTCCTCGGGGATTTATTAAAAATTATCTAGCACACCAGGCAACGTGTTAAAATCGCCATAATAGGGTGATTCAATGAAACACATTTCAAACGCTGCACCCGAAACAGGGGTATGCGTCATGGAAAACACAAGAGAAACGTCGTTCCAAGTGAAAAACCGTTAACAAACGATGCACTCCATTCAAATTTAGGTTAAAATCTTTGCTTTTCTGTATCAAGATATTTTCGAATTTTGTTCGACGATTTTTAGATTTTCTGTTGCAAATGTTGCCTGACTTCTTCAGCCCAAACAATGTAGCTACCAAATACAAACCCCTGTTAAACAAACAATTCGATAAATTGACGAAGGTTTCACCCTCATTTCACTACATACACCAATCGACCAACCAGCGATAAAAATGTATCAGCTCTAGTGAAAATTACATTACTTCAATTAATTAATAAAAACGATAAAGGTTTCTTCTTTTTGAATTTGGTCAACCAAATACAAATGCAATTGAGTAACAACCCACAACACACAAAAACAATCAATTATTTCACATGCACTCAACATTATTATTGAGAGTGTGACCACATGACGATAGGTTTTACAATAATGTCACAGGCACACCACGGGATATGAACCAGGAACCTCTGCCAGAGAGGTCCAGGGACCTGCAAATGACAGGCGACACTAGCAGGCGCCAAGCTTGTAAATACAATCAGCATGGGTGCTACTAAGGATGCATTTCGGCCCTCAGGGCTTATATTGTAGTAACGCGATTGCCAATGTAAGATTGCAGGTTCGTGCACGTGGAAATAGCCCAAAATTCGTTCTTATTCGTTTTAAGAAATGTTGAATTATGTATAAAATTGTTCCTGGAAGCGTCTGACGAAGTATGGTAATTAAGTTTAAGGAGCGGGATGGGGGAGATTAATTTGGAAGTAGCATAATAGAGACACCTCAAGAAATAATTTTCGTCCTTAATTATGTTTGGCCTGGAATGCAAACATAGTTACGATTTTTTTCTTTCTTTCTACGATTCATTTCAAGTGGTTTGCGTATTTTAATTATTATAATAGTCATTTATTACGTTGGTCACAATCGTTGTTTTCGGCGACTATGACGTCATTTTATTGCTGTGAAAGGCTGTTGTCTGGGTTTCGATTTCAAGAAAAGCCACCTTTTGGTACGATTGGGTATCAAGTAGACGCAAACGACAACTCTGACGTCAGTGTGTGTTTTCAGCAACATGACAAAATCTGATTTTTTAGAGTGACATACCAAGCCAAATAATTACATACAAAAGAAATAAAGGCACATTTGTGATTCAGAAATAATCTGTGTCCTTAAATGGTAAAGAAAATGCAATCTGAATGTGAGGAGACACGGAGACACCCGTGTTGTTCAACATTGTTGCAAAGAAGATTTTTTGAGACAGCATATTTAAAATTCCATAACATCTAGTCCAGTTATTTTCCTACATATGTACCGTTGTATATGTGATTTTTTCCATGCGTTAGAAGATCATTGTAGTGTAATAAATATATCTTGCCTCAGACACACTGTTTTCTGTTTTCCTATTTATATATGCAACTAATAGAAGAACAAAATCTGTCTCGCTGGAATATTTATCCAGAGGAATTGCCAGACCAATGAATCGCATGATGTGGACGCGTAAATCCCAAACTGTACCCCTGTTTCATATTCTATTGCTTATTTTACATGTCAGTGGATAATATCATACTGGGTGTGTGAATCCAGTGAAAAATAAAAAGACAAATTAGCTTTTATAAATCGACGGCTTAAGGACCTTCACTAAAGCTGCGAAAATACCGTACGCCCAAAGAAGCACCGCAACAGAAAGTTATCGTTTGGACTACAAAATGAAAAAATAGAAAGGACCACCGGCAAGCCGAAAGACTTTTGAAAAGTCATTAATATAATGACCCAAGTAACAGAAATTTCTCAACACCATTACTAGTAATTTGTTTTGTTAGTCAGTCATTACGAGAAATACTCGTAACTAATACGCGGCAGTAACGATCACCGAAAGCATTGAGAGCCGTACCGAAAAGTGGCCATCTATTTACATTTTAAATGAATCGTCTAGAGACTGAGAAATCAGTGAGTCCCGCTTGCGAGGTCCTTTGACACACTGCGACCCGTAAAGCATCATTGAAGTGTTTATTAGTGTTGCCCACTTACCTGGCTCTCTCCCTCGGTAGCCGAGCACAATTGTTGACCATGGGACGGCAATTCTTCAATTATTGTTCCACTGCCTCGGTTTGAAAAAGGTGAAATCGGGAAAAGGAAAAGGCGATAAAATGTAACGACTTTTGGCCTTTAATTTTTAACCGTTTGTGGTGTAAGTTTATCTGAAATAAATTTCTGGAAATAATTATTTCCTAACAAAGCTCCAAATTACAATTTGTTCGGGATATAGATGTGGCTAGGTTACCCCAGGGGAGGTGGTAAGAGATAAAACTTAATTAGATTCTACCCCCACTATAACTATGAGTTGGAACTATTTTCTGGACCTACCCCAAAGAACTAAAACTCGGTAAAACGTCGGTAAAACTAAAGAGACCATAAAAAACAGCGTAGACTAAATCTCACAAAAGTACCTACACCAACTCATTGGATATGGAAACGGTTAACATTTTCTGTCGCAAGACATTAAAAAAATAATTAGACACACAGACATTTTTGGAGAACTTTTCCTGATCCGACAGGTCAATCAGCTGTTCTGTTTTCACCCTCCCATGCACAAGGCAGGCTCCCCCAGCTACGGTGTGAAGGTGGCGTCGCAAACTGAGCAGCTTATATAGCCGAGCGACTCGACGCCTGCATGGTTGCCCAGCAGGAGTCTGACACGCGATTGACAAGCTAACTTGGGAAAATAAAGAGCTTTCTGGCTTGATTTTCAGACAGAATGCTTGCCACACCACGCTTGGATGATAAAATAAAAGTAGCTCATTCAACACCCAGCCAACCATCAATACAGAGCGGATTCAGCTTAAGCAACATAAGCTTTAGTAAATCACTTTTCGATAATTACATGTACGAATAAAGGACATTTTTGAATAGAGGACAAATCCTCCTGTTTCATGTTTAAAACAGATAATTTACGCGTTTTTTTTTTTTGCTTCGAAAAGACCACAACAGGCTCCCAAGCCTTCTGACTTGTCGGAAGAGGTCAGGAATGGAAAATAAACGGCTGTCGGCAAGAAGAAAGCTGTGCTGTTTGGTGGTGGAACTATCCCAGTATTTGCCTGAAATGGTTGTCCTGGTGTTTGGATGGTTGTATTGGTTGTGTGAATTTTAACAAAGGGCACGCTCCAAGCAAATTTCACGTTTCGTAAGAGAGTTCGGGAATGGTAAATGGAGCTGATTAGGAGACGGTCGTGGCCTGTAATGAAAGAACTATCCCAGAACTTGAAAAATAGTGATATATCACAAAATACCACAAGCTGGATAGCCGGTTATCCAGTATTTCTCAAATACAAGACAAGTGAAATACAATAAAACGCTGTAGCAGCCCTATACGCCGAATTTGTATTATGAATCACTCTCAAGTTTTCAAATCAAAATCAAATTATGAACCTGCTAGTTCATTAGGCTACTAAGGACAATAATAATAAATAAGATGTAACAAAAAAGACTCCGTTTTGCGGGTCAAGAACTATCTTCCTCGACGCATACTTTGAAATCATTCCAAGAAACGAAAATACCCTTTCGCAACTTTTGTCGGGCAGAAAAGTAACAAGTATAATTTATTTTTGTAGCTCGCGTCGGTGTATTCGAAACATGAGTGTATCAAACAGCGAGCACTCAAGCGGATTCACTTGTATATGCTGGAAAAAAAAACACGAGCACCTGTGAAGTCATCTCTGTCATACATTTAATAAGCATCAGTAGATTCCAGTTACCTAACTTATCACACTCTCATCATTGGCACTTATTTCATGGATCAACTCTTGCGAAAATAATTGCAAGTACTACTACAAACATTCATACATCTCGAGTGACAGCCTAATAAAATGGTTCGTGAAGGTGAATAAGTTTTTATTTACTCCTCGTTATGAAACGTAGAATATTTCCGTATGAATAACATTATCAAATGCAAATGAGTCATCGCAAGTTGCTAACTAGAAGGTTCAACTCCGTTATTCGGTCCTATGTAAATTGGTGTGAACTCTCGTCGTGCGTTCCAATACGAACTGGGTTTTTATTTTATTTATGTACTTTGTTGTAATGTATATATGTATCATTTTACATCTGATGAGAATTTATTTGAATGTATTCCGCTTGGATAATTGAAATAACGAGGTTTGGAGCACCGGAGGTAGCTGTGATTTGCCATAAAGCTTGGCTGCTTTTCACCTTATGACTGCACTCCTACGTTGCCTTCACATTAAGTTAAATAAAGTAAATTTAAAAAGAAGCGAACAAAGTTGCAAAAAAATGAATTAAAAAAAAAAGGCAGAAACACGACAAACTTTGGTCATTTTCACTTGATACGGAATATGAAGCGTATCTTCTGAGGGAAAAATGGTGCATCGTGAAAGTCTTCAGCTGCAAACTCATTAACAAAAAGTTTAATACTAGCCAGTTATTGAGCCTATGGCATCAGCTTCTGGATATAGCAACGTATCGTCTTATTTTCATATCACGAGCTGATCCAATACTGCTTGCCGACGTCACTGCTTGTGATCTCCCTTTTTGTTGCGAAACTCAGGTAGTTTATCGGTTGAGATGCGGCTCGTTCCTGGCTTCTGACTAATTTTCCGTAACGACAAGACACAGTAACCTTGGAAACAACACTCTTCTTTTGTTATCTACCGGGGGATATTATTGAACGAGAGCGTCGCGTCAAAAACACGGCGATGACGACGACGACGACTACGACGACGACGACGATGACGACGACGACGACGACGACGACGACGACGACGACGACGACGACGACGACGACGACGATGACGACGACGACGATGGTGGTTTCAAGTCGGAGTTCTGACAAAGGTTGTTGGAGAAAACTCAGTGAGGTGTACCACAGCAACCGCCTTCATCTCTCATATGCCTCACGTAATCTCGCGCCTCGCTGCACTCAAACTATCTCTTGATAAGTCCGCGATCGATGATCGGCAAACGTGTTTCTATTCGTGAAATTATTTCAGGTGTTTATTGACAACAAACAACTGCCTCAGGTTCTCGTTCTGTAGATAGTGGCTAACCAGGCGGGTGACAAAACCATAGCTATAGATTGTAACCGTTAACCTGCTTTACCAATGATTAGACACTAACTTAAGCTTATCTACAGAACGCATTGATGCGCTTAGAGATCATAAACAGAACAAACCAATGGAATCGTATCAGCACTTTTTTTGAGTTTATTTTTGTTAACTTAAAAAATATCCACCCTTTCAATAAAACTATTTACTAAACTGGGGAGAACTGCTAAGACCTCCACTCATAAATTCTCAACGTTTCGTGAACTGTATCGTAAACTTAATCCAGGGCACTTCTTACAGAAAATTGAACGTGAAAAATGTATTCTTGGAGTTCTTAGCAGTTCTACCCAGTTTAGTAAACAGTTTTTTTGAAAACTAATGCTAAGATTAGAAAGTAGGCATGAGTCTAAAGAAATGTATAAATATCCACCCTGTTTGTGAGTGACCCCTGGCAGGAACCGATTCAGTGAAGGGTGGTTTTACCGGGAAAATGATCGACTACGAGATCACTCTGAACAAAAAATAGGAATCACTGACTTGATTGGCTGTGTCCATTTTTAATTTTTGATCTGTCTCTGACCACTCCGAACTAAATAATTTGGTAAAATTGGTACTCAGACGGCAATTTATTGTAATATTGCTTCAACATTGTCATAAACTCCGCTAACAAGTAAGACTGTTGACTGAAACCTGAAAATTCCTACCTAGACGCTCACTTGAAAGTTGAAACAACTGGGACTATTAGACAATGTGTTTCACGACGCCTCCGTGAAGCCCACTCAATGAAGCGAAGCCGCGTCTTCGACCTATATCGAGAACACCTATGTGTGTAGTCGAAAAACAAGCACGTCGTGGCCACACGACCCGGCGTCTTGACACGACACGATAAGACACGAAACGACACGACACGACATGACACAACATGACACGAAACGATACGAAACGACACGATGGTCACATTTCAAACAAAATATGGCAAGTACGCGTAGAAGAATTTTTTAGAGGCTCGAAAGGAAAGGGACTAGTGGGTTGCGTTAGGTGTAGGGGGCCAAATGTGGGGGGGGGGGGGGGGGCCCAAGGGAAAAGAGGGAAGACACCAAAGGCTGGGGGGTAATGAAAAGTCAAGAGCATTAGAAGCTTGATAATGAGAAGCGAAGAGAAGACCCGTGGATGAACAACAAGGGTGAAACGCGAGAATGAGGAGAGACGCGTTCACTATTCGAGGAGCGAGGAGCAACTAAATGAAGAAAATAATAGGGACTGAGGGTAGGAAGTGGAAAATAAAGAAACACCACAAAACATGAGTTGTTAAAGAGAAGAATAGAAGATGAAAGAGACGCCATGGCCAATATGAGACGCTTTGAATGTGAATTCAAGGAATGGTTTGTTATTAACCATGTTAACATACACAAAACAACCTGGGCGTGCTCGGTGCTGTTCTGCGTTGTTCTGCGTTGTTCTGCTGGTGAGACAGCGTTGGACAAATTAAATTTAGCTGAGGAAAGCTATCCGCATTTTCCGCAGCAATGAATTCATTTAACACAAAAACGCTTTGACACAAAAGCATTTTCGAGCAGACAATGAAAGTGCATTTTTATAATAAGCTTCAAAATGTAAAGTAGGCAATGTGTCATGCGTATAATTCGATTCATTTATTTCAAAACCTAGCTATATACGCGTTTTATTGCGATGCAGTGAAGTATATTTAGCACTTGCTATAGCAATTTGTAGTGCGAATGAAATCAGCGTATTATTATTATTTTACAAAAAGATGTGATACAATTTGGTGAACCGCGAGGCAGATACTGTAAGTATGATAATCAATCCAGATCAACTGTTCCAGCCTAAAACTAGCTCCTCCGTTGAGTTTTAATGGTGGGTGCAGGAGTTGGAACTAAAATACTTACAAACGAACCTTATTTTCTGGTGACTTACTTGTGGGCTAATTTGTTTTTGAACCGGTCCAAATCGGTCAATATTGAGGGCGCATTTGAGCCAAAAAAAGAACAGGGTTGAGATATCCAAATTCATTTTTTTTAAAACAAATTCGTCCCTTACTATTTGTGTGTATTAACGAAAAGCTAACCGTACACTGTTAGTTCAGTTCGTTGATGAAAAACTGGTTAGAAACTTGGAAGTGGTTTGGAAGTTTCCAACATTTGCTATGAAGCACTGAATTAAATATCTGTGCAGACACGACGTAAGAATTCAAGACAAACAAGCGCCTAATACACGGTTGATTTGGACATGACACATTTTCCAGAACTATACTCTGTGACGTGACGAGGAAGACGGTTTTTTGAACAAACTTATGGTTTCCGAAGGAGACAATCCTATCGAAAACTAGCCTAGATCGACCCATATCCAGAGCGCTTTTGAGTCATTTAGCGAAGAGTTTAAGATTGACAAAATTGTTTTTTAAACCATTCTTATAGGTAACATGAAATTACATGGAGCGAATTGCATATCTTGAACTTGTTCAGTTCGTTTACAAAAATTGGTCAGAAGCGTGGAAGTGGTTTTGAAGTGAAAACCCAACATTGCTACGACGCTTTCCAGCTATCAAATACTGAATTATCCATCTGTGCCAACACGACGTAAGAATTCGAGACAAACAAGCGCGCAATATTCGGCGCGTAGGCGACAGACGACACATTTTCCAGAGCAATATTCTCTGATATGAAGAGGAAGATGGAAGCTGGAAGCCATGGTTTCATTAAATCCAGTGTAGCGGTGTGCGATTTGTGCGGGATGAATGCGGTGCCCCCATCGCCGGGGTGGTTTGGCTCCACATTTCTCGCTAGCTGCTAGGAAACCAAGCCGCCGCCTTCCAACCACCCAACCACCCAACCACCCAACCACCTACCCGTCAACACGCGTACGAGAAATATGAGATTCGTTTCCTACACTTTCTTCACTGTCGTCGTCGTCGTCGTCGTCGTCGTTGTCGTCGTCGTCGTCGTCGTCGTCGTCGTCGTCATATGAAATGAGATCAACGTTTATTGCATGGAAATCTTAAGGTGGGAACTGGGAAGTGTGGTAGGTGTAAAACTCCACCCGAATTTAAGTTTCTTTTAGTTACTTCAACTAATCCGGAAGCGGGTGTCACCAAACTTGTCCAGCTAAGGAGTATTAGGATGCTAAAGTACTTTAGGCATAACTAGTTTGAATTTTTTGTTAAATTATTTTTGAAAGCACAATTTATCATAAATCAAGCTGAATGCTCCTGGATATAACTAAATTTGGTATCTCTATCACTTGCGGTTAGCTCTTTTTTTCAACTGAGACTTAACCGTAAACTTTAAAATAGTGTGTTTTAGAGAGATGTAAAAATGAATAATAAACCAAATAAATTAATTAACCTTAATAAATTGGTTAATAAATTACCATGACATCAGGAAAAGCACTTATCATGCTTAGTTCTTAGACGCAATTTAGCGAGATCTGTTGATGGTTTGGTAAGGTAATTTTTGTTAGTTTTAGGTCATTTCCTAATGTGATTTTTATTAAAGGTGAAATAAGAACCTGTTTGGGTGTTTTTGAGGGTGTATGCTTAGTTTTGAATTATTATGAAAAGAAGCCTGTACTACGCTAAATAATTATTCATGAAAAACGGGTTTTCCAACTGCTAGTCATTACACCTTAAAGGTGGCACGCATGCATTTAACCTACAGAGGAACTTCTTGAAACTTGAAAAACAGGCAATTGAAAAACTGACCAGTTGTTAAATTTAGCTGATTGGCTGTTACCATAATTACTCGGAAGGTTTTAACTTAATTGAACAGTGTAAAGCCGACCCTTAGTGTGACTGTTTATTACTGCCGATTATGATTACGACTGCTTAGAATATTACAAATACATCCAATACAATATGCTGGCTCGAGGCTACAAACAGAATCTCCAGAATACATTTAGCAGCATACATAAACAACCCACAAACATAAATAGTAAAAAGCCTTCCCAACTATTATACTTGTGTAACCATAGCATTAAAACCTCTTTCTTTTCAACCGAGTCTTTTTTATTTCCTACCGTTTTTTAACAACTGCCTAATGAGAGGCAATTTAGTAAAATAATAGTGTTTCTATCGTGTCAGTTGAGTTTCCAGTTGTAAAAAACAATCTGTATCAATGGTGTTATTAGCTTTCGCTTAAGCTTAAATACACTCGGCACTTCCACCGAAACTAATTAGCAGAAACAAATACCGTGGCGACTAGTGTTTCCCTGCCAAGCTTGAAATGAAAGCAAGCATGCTTCTCAGTATCGGGATTGATTTCAGCTTTAGTGTTAAGGGAATCTAACTGGGGCGAATCCACCCGATTAAAAACATCAAATAAATCCTAATACGCGAATTTGTAGAAAAACATACACGATAGTACGTTCATTTCGGAAGGGGCTGTGTTTTACACACACACATCAACGCAATTCGTATAAAGTAAAGCTAAAGTGTCTTATCCCTGGAAGATAATTTTCAACAAGAACAATGAAAATTTGAGTTGCATTTGGCGCACTTGGTGCACTCGTGTATTCAGTTTCATGTCATTTAAACCCCACCTTCACCTCCGCTTCGCTTTCTTACTATTCTTAAAAGCCGAACAGATGGAAACGCAAAAAGGTTTCAATTCTTACAGTGGCGTCCCGCTCTCTCAAGCAGCTCGCAATTTGCTTGTGGACTCTGTAAAGCTGGCGGAGAGAAGAAGTACTTGAGGATACCCTAAGCTAGGCGCCCCTGTGTATGGGTCCCCATGAGTCTCCCCTTCTCACGATACTGGGCCTCTTCGCAGCTTCATTATACTCCGAGGCCGAAGCCCGCTACAATGCCCACAGGTCTACCCGGTTCAAAAGTTTCAAAGGTTCAAAAGTAAAATAAAAAAAGTATATGTTTCAAAAGTAAACATATTCTTAAAAACTGCATTGTGGATGCTCAGTAACGTCGCGAAAACTTTGCCGAAGTTTCAGAAACCATATGCTATTTTTACTTTTCAGGGCAGAAAGGCTTGTGATAAAAAAATTGAACCCATTTTCCATTTTTCTATATGTTTTTTTTTCATTCTTTCATTTCTGTAATTATAGCAAAATATTTGCACGCCATTCGTGGTGTACACATGTAATCATTCTCACATTTATATTTTTGTTATTTTTTGTTATTTTATACGTGGCATCAATCATGTATGGCTGAATGTTTATTTATTTTTAATCTCTCTTGAATGCGAGTGATCCAGAAAATTTAAAATGCTGCACGTATCGCAGTATTCGCGCATAAACATTTTGTGAGCCATGGTTTATGGTGAATGGCACTTCAAAAATGTCTGGCTGGTCGGAGACTCTGATCTCCAGATCCGTTGCTCTACGAACTGAAATAACCAGACATGACATCACTCAAGAGGATCATCCAGAAATTTCTGAAATTAAATTAATATTTGTCGATGTGATACCCTAGCGTGGTATACTTTAAGAAAGCTTTAGGATCTTTTCTCAAATAAGTCCACGATTTTTTTTCGAGTGTGTTCGAATTTTATTTTCCACAGGATCTTCAAGGTAGTGCGTGCCGCCACTGGATGTTTGTCGAATCTAGACGGAAACCGTGACGTCATACAGATGGAGAAAGGGCAAGAATATAGAGCGCCTAGGCCTAGTCTAACGTCAGCTGAGAAGAGAACGCGAGGCGGGTTGCTGAGAGAAGTGGAATATAGCCTAAGTAAAAGGGGTTAAGTTGTAGCTCGTATACATATTCATGAGCTCATCAACATTATCTAACTGATCCTAGGATCAACACTTCTACACAGCAGTAAACAGAGCCGACTAGAAAAGGGTTTTCTTCTTCGCGCGTGTTAAGAGAAAAGAGCGCCTATTTTAGCGGGTTTCACTTCGGTATATTATAGCAATGCTTTTAGTGGAGCCTGATTGACAAAACAAGACAATGGCAGTCTTGCGTATGAAGACTTTTGAATGAGAACCTATTTTAAATTGTAAGTAGGGATTGATGTGTGAAAGTTATTCGAAATTTGGAAGTGTGTGAAAGTTATTCGAAATTTGGAAGTGTTTGAAAGCTCATGGCGTAGGTAACTTTCGGTGATACATTTTTTATAAGTCACCGAAAGATGAAGGGAAATGTCGAAAAGAAAGCAGTATACGCAAATAAAGCAGAGGGAAGCAGTACCAGTGTCTATATTTGAAACCTACAATAACTGAAAATATTTAGGATGTCTTATACGAGATTCCTGGAAAATATAGCATTCAGCAAAGACGTACCATCATTATTGTCATGCATTTCTCTTTTTGGTGCATTCCAGAATCTCTCAGCTCATTATTTACCCCATGGTTAATCGCTGTCGGTAAAATTACTCAAGGAAGCAATTTCAAACGAAACAAACGAAACACTCGTTTTGAAGATTTAAATACTCTCCAATCATAAGAGTTAATGGCTGGCTCTAAATGTGAAGCGTAGCTATTCAATAATTTGAACCATTCGATCTTCACAAAACTTTTGACTTACAAGGAACCCTGAAAGAACTAAAGAGATTTCATGGTCTTTTCCCCCCTATTCGCTGAGCACTCAGTGAAAATTAAAGACGCGAACAACTATCACATTGTCTTTGGACTGTTTTAAATGTCCAGGGGTTGAAACCAACGACCCGCACAGGCGTTTATCAGAGACTTAATTACTGTAAAAACTAGTTTCCTGTGACGAGGAAAAAAACAAGCTACTTAGCCGGTGAGGGAAGAAGACGAGATAGAGTCAAGATTGAGGGAAATAAGAAAGCGAAATTTAGCCATCGTCTCCGAGATAAATCCTACTCCATGTGACCTGAAACCATTTAACTGGCTTCAAGCTGGCTAGATAATTTTTATTTTAATAAAGATCAATGGGTGTGGATTAGTTTCGAGGAAATTTGCTGCATTAGCTTACCAACTCTCGTGATAATGCAAACCAATTTAATGGCCGACCAAAAGATGGAAATAACAAATATACTTGCAGCGTTTCTGGCAAGAGAAGATGGAAAAGTTTTCCATGATTGCGCTCTTCGTGAGTTTAAAATGTCACAAGCCAGCTCCAATAACTCCTAATTTGGGTTAATCTAATTAAGTTATTCCAAAAACTCGGCAAACTTTAGTTTGTCTCACAACAAAGAAAGAAAGGAAACCAGACTGGGAGATTTTAATTCAGACGAGTGCACACACGTCTTATGTGATCCTCGCCGAGCAAATAGAATAGATTTCTTTCCGGGAAGAAACAACGCAGTTTCATATTTTAAACTTGAAGATAAAGAAAAAACTGATATACCCATGATTTGCCACAGAGAAGAAAAAATGGCAAAAAAATGCTGTTTCTATGAAAAATGCTTTCTTGTAAGCTAGCAGGGTGGCTGTCAAAGAACTCCCTTCTGATACATGTCAGGCTTCACTGTCTTGTCATATCTGCTTGTATCTTGTTGTTTAGAAGCTTTTTATCACGTCAAGAAATTCAAACGAAAACATGACATGGACAGATGGAGTGAATCCTGCGCGAGGGGTAGTAACAATTCGGTATAAAAGAGCGAACTTGAGTTAGTAAAGTGCATATCAGAAGGAGATGGAAATGGGAAGAGCAACGCGAAAAAGAGGGTTTAAAGAGATCAAAATCTGTGGTCTCACTGGTGTGGAAGATGCTAGCAGTTGACACTTGACAAACGATTCGTAACGGTGGCTCACTTTTCCCCATGTTTCACACTTTTTGAGCGTTGATTTTTGCTGTGTGTTCGTGTGTGTGTTCTCTCCCTCGTAGTTTCCCTTTTGAGGCTGAATGACATGTAAATCAGTTGAATGGAATTTCGTGTGTTTTTGGCTTTAGATAAGTGTGCTTATGATACTATTTGTAAAGCAGAATTTCGGTAGAGAAGCTCATGATCAGAAACTTATTTCGGATGACGAGAATCCAAACCAGAAAAATTCAGAAATCCACGGTGATTTTTCTAAACCCGTAGTATTTTTGTGGCGAGACAACTCCTTTATCGTTTGATGCAAATTTTCAGAATACTACGTGAACGTGTGCTTTGTCATATGCTGTGTAAATTTCTCGTGATTATTAAAGTTAAACATTTTACAGTATCTATTATAGTATTATGTAGTAGTTTTGCTTATCTAATCGAAATAAATGATTGGCACACTTTGCCTGGCAATGGTGTTGATCTTTTTCTTTGACCCTATCTGATCTGAAATCTCCTCATCTCGGTTTTATTCTCCTAATAACGACTTTTTTTATTCGCATCTCCCTTGCTCATTATTTTCCTCTCGTTTCTTTTCATTCACCCCTTCCTCTTATGTACGGTCTGCACTCTCCATTAAGTTTATCATCATTTATAATTCACGATTCCACAGAGAAAAAGAGAGAGAAAGAAGTAAAGAGAAAAGCCCAGAGGAAGTTGGCCGGTTTTAAAAGGGCAGAGGAGATGAACAGAGCCAGAGTTTTAGGGAGATTTCCCGTGTGGTGAAAATACCGCTTGGTTTTACTTAATCCAGCACCAACTCGCCTGGACATGGGCAACATACCATGCATTTATTTGAACATGCTTCTGCTGAACCTTATGTAGCTAAATCAATAATATTCGCAATAACTTAAGTGTTTGTCATTAAGAGGCCGTAAGCTTACCTAATTTTAAGAATTAGGGCTAGTTGTAGCAACGAAAGTTAACAAACTAGTATTTAAACTAGCAAGCTAACTATCTAGGGTTATAACTATGGATATATTTTATATTTCATTGTGAAAATTTGGCTTTGAAATCAATAATAAATAAATAAAT
>QKMV01000617.1:0-20790 GCA_003287335.1 Lednia tumana
TCTCTCTCTCTCTCTCTCTCTCTCTCTCTCTCTCTCTCTCTCTCTCTCTCTCTCTCTCTCTCTCTCTCTCGCTCTCTGTCTCGCTCACTTTTAATTAATACTGGGGCACACATGATGGAGTAATTTGTTTATATCGTTTACAAAGTTTTAATTGTCCTTTGATTTAATTTCAGCTAGAGTTTACTGCTACAGTAAAAGACATAGGTAGTACGAATATGAGAAATGTGCGAATCTCCATCTCTCAGTATAGCGGAATAAATGTCTGTCCAGAGAAACCCTCAAGGACTTCTGCACAGATTGATCCTTCCATTACAGCGGGCAAATTTCCTGTTTATTGGTTTCCAATTTCATGTCTGAATGATAATGACTCGAATTTTGAGTGAACGAATAATCTGTTCTGGCATCGGATGAATTTATCGATTCCATATGTAAATCCTCTTCTGAACCACCGACGTGTATAACAAAGAATAGATTCTCTCGAAATTAAAAGCAATGTTCAACTTTCTTCTCCCTCATCCCTCTCTCCAGTCCGGGAGACTTAAAACTGACTTATATACGACCAGAAAATGCATAAACATTCCTTGGAAAAACAGAAGTAACTACACAATACCCGAGGGTATTTTCAACTCTGTACGTATTTCAAACGTTTTGTGTTTCCAACTTCAAGTTAAATCTTATTTCAGACTTACACTTTCCGTTAAAAAACATTCTTCCATTTTGAGACAGCACGTGGCCATTAATCAGTTGAAGCCAGATCGCTGAAAAGCTAGCGCTCTTGTTAAAATTCTCGCCGTTATCCGCGCCTTATTATTCTCCCTCCTCCCGCCGACGAGCCAGCCAGCTCTTTCGGAGTCAAGATGTGCTTGCTTTATTTAAAATTCTGTCCGTTTGAGTAAATAACTGCCTATTATTTCTCGTGTATACTATGTTGTTAACCTCACCGGTATTACTATGCGTTTAAGAAGAGGATTCTTAGCATTTCGCTGAAAGACCTACATGCCTCCAGATGATATTAGCCGCGTCGGATGCCCAAGTCAGCTTACGCATGGGTTGCCGCTGATCACACAATATTACTTTTCGTTTTCTGTTGTGTATCATCCTCACTGTCTTTTTGTTACATTTCTTTTCTTCTATTCAGTAGCTTTTTTTCTTCTAAAAGTCATTTAAAACTTTTTTCCCTTAACTCATGTATAAAAAGCTTACAACTACTATTGTCTCTCCTTCTTTATCGCACTCTTTTGCTTCTGCCCTGGAACTGTTTGGCTAGCCGTAAATAACACGCATTTGTGAAGTCTGTAGCAGCGTTTATTCAGTCCCCACGAAAATACAAGAATGTAACTGGTTGAAATGTTTTTCCAACTATTTAAAAGAATGAAAGATGAAAAGCAGAAATAAAAGCATTTGACTAACCAACAATACTACCCACCATTGTCTCAATCCATTATTTTGTTGTTTCTATTTTCGAGGACGCGATTTTTCACTTCAAAACTCGTTGTTAGCTATCTAGTTTCACGAATTGTTCTTCTATAATGTCTTATCTCACGCACTACGAATTGATTTCAAATAAAATGGAAACAGAAGTTTATTTCCGATGGTATCAGCTAGGTCAGTTCCCAATTCCCACAGTGCAACATGTGGGCATGGTTAGATCGAGCCCAGGTGGTTTATATGTTCGGAGTTGTTGAGTCGATGTGCCATCTCAGCTGGGAGTTCGTGTGTGTAGGACAAGATCCGGTTAAAATGCTGTTATCTTTCGATCTTATTACATGTTCAAGCTTCAAATGAACATCGCATGCATGCAACTAAACCCGCAATCTCAACCTGACGCTTCGGCTTATTGTTAGCCGAACGATTGGTTACTGAAAAATCGGTGGGAATTTGATGGTGTTTCTGAAACAATTTTGAGTTCTACAAAATAATGGATTACCCAATGTTGTGGTCGGTAATACGAAGTTAAGGGAAAATGGTTTTCTTGTCTTGCACGCATAAAATCCCAAACGCAGTGAGAACGACGAAAATTCCTGAAAATTCCTGAAAATGTTCGAAAAGTTGTAAAACGGAAAGTTGTAAGTTGTTAAGTTGTAAAAGTTGTAAAAGTTGTAAAGTTGTTAAGTTGTAAAAGTTGTAATATATAGTCAAACTGAATAGGAATTATTGTGATTATGTATTTAAATGTCAGTAATCACAGTTCTCTTATTTAAGTGTCAGGTGGGCCATGGAGGTATTCTTAAAAGGAAAGAGTTTACAAAAATATCGGGGTGGAAAAACCGACACATATTTTACTGTAAGTTCAACAAAATCGTTTTATTTCATTGAATTTTATCTGATTTGATAATTTTCTGTCTCTAAAGCGCGCTTGGTCGTGGTTTAGAGATTTACGATGGCAGGGCCTGGATGGCGTAATGTAGGTATGGATAACAGGACCAGAATGGCAGCCCGGAATTAATTAATTGGCTCGATGAAAATAAAATGTCTGTCCATAAATTTAAGTGTCACACAATTTTAGGGAGCGAAAAGGGCGGGATTTCATACGCAATTAAAAATATCCGCGTACATCGTATTAGTGGAGTGAGCCCATGGTTTAGTTTAGGTACTACACAACTCCTACCTCCAAACGTTGAATTAAATACGAGTTTCATTAAAAACTTTCCGGAAAATAAAGTCACGAACAAGAAATGGGAATTTTCTTCTACTTGCATTGATCACGTCGGCTGGCGGCGAAGCTTTTAACTTTCGCACCCGTCGTTTGATTTTAGACTATCTCAGTAGGCTTCAACCACCTCGATGGTCATTCGTATGGTCTATTTATTGACCGTCGCCAATTTTATTTTTCCCATGTGGAAAATTTTCCAATTTCCATGTCCATGTGGTTTATTGTTGGTATTTTGAATGCCAACTGCAAACAATACACCTAAAATTGCATGTGGCTACTCATCGGAAGGCTTATGTGTTTCAACTTTCAAAGCTCTAAATCCAAGCGTCTGCGAAGCTGGATAGTCAGAAGTTTAGGAGTTTTACAGGACCAGCATTCATGTTCTACTTCAAATCGTACACAGCCTTTCATTTCAAATTTACTCGATTATTGAACGCTGAGCAATGATTTATTTTTATCCGTAATCTTCTACACTAGTGTTCCGTAAATCACACATTCACATGCGAATCACTCTCCTCCCACCTATTTCCATTAGCCATTAGCCATTAGTATTAGCAGCCAGCAGGTACAGCATATGCACCGTGGAAAGCGATAGCATCAGATCTACAGGAATTACAGATAGCGTAGCCTTAACAAGATTATTGGATACTCAGCTCACGTGTGACTCGGATTTGGTTCACACTAATATGTTAAACTTTAGGTATTTTGAAATCATTTCCACCAATTGTTCCATATTTTGGCTTATTGGACGTGCAACCATAGGTGCAACTTCTTGTATACGAGCCCATTATAACAGGGTCGAACTTTCGGGATATATATATATACATACTTGAACTTGAATAATATGTAACTAATTTAAATGTTATACCTATAACTCGTAAAGCAATAGCAGCTATATAACAAATATATAACGAAAAGAACTAAAAAAAAAGAATAGCCAATAACTAGAAGAACTAAAAAATATCGATGGAGAATATTACAATCACTTCAAAAATGCCTGCCTGCTTAAGGAATCTAGTCTCGTAAATGTCTGTAAATTTGTAATCCTTGTAAAAAAAAAAAACTAGCTAGTTCACCGGTGTTATTTGTTTCCCTGCTCATCAATATATTAGAATAAGTGTAATAGACCCTGTATTTTCTAATGAAATTGCAAATCTTGTAAATTAAGTTGAAATAGTGATAAAGTGCATACATTCCAAACTACCATCGCTAACGGACATCTGCCCATGCTCATCTTACGTGGCTATACACTGATTTTCCGTGACAGCTCGGAAAAATAGTCATTTTATACACTTATCTTTTCAATTCGACAATTCCAGAATGTTAATGACGTGGCATGTGTCGTATCGTATGGTGTCAAGATTTAAAACGTCAGCAATGTCGAATCTGTCGACAGCGAATCGTCAACCAAAAACTACCTGTAATTGACATTGTCAGGAGCCTGAAACTTCGAGTGCTAATACTGAACATGTTAGACGTTCCAATGAACATGTTATGGTCGAAATATAAGAAAATTGACAAGACGAACAAACTTGATTCGCTTGCATTGTGATTGTGCCAGAAAGAAAATTCCTGTCTTTACTAAATTGAACCATCAATACTAATACTACACCACTGTAAATGTGGAAAGAGGAGGGGGGTTGTATACACTGAGCGACACCACTGCCGTTTGTATCAGATGGTCCATCTCGTACAATCCCTCGGGAGGTAATACCGACAGGAATTATGACAATCAGAGCGTGCTAGTGACAGCTCATGTCATTTCTTCCCCCGTCTGATGACATGTGCAAAGGGGAGGTTGACTGGAAGTCCCTAAAAGTAGGAGCTCGTATCATAGCTTTCATCCTGTAAGTGTGTCCCTCTGGAAACATTCCCATGCGGCGTCAAAGCAGCAACAGTTACACACTTTTCTCGCGCAAACTGAATCACACCTCGTACAGACCGCGTCATGGAAACGATGAGTGAACGGTTTTGTGTACTTACTGTGGTATGATTTTGTAACCCTACTTCTCGATTCTAAATTCGGTAGTCTAAAATATTTATTTGGTGTTGACCAGTTTGTGCTGGTTTGTGCCGAAAAAAATCTTTCGTAAACTCCGATGTGCAGCATAACTAGACCACCACATTACAAGCACAAACGAGTGTATTTCGAAGAGGGGCCGGGTCAAATATATCCCAATAGATATTTCTTAATAAGCACTGTTTGCTTATGAAAGTAAAGAGTACAGTTTGATGATTTGAAATCTGCTGTTGAGAAATGAACAGAGCGGTACATTAAAGCTTTCAAACAGAAAATGTATCAGATTTCTTATATCTGATTATTTAGAAGTTAGAACTGGTTGTAAAATGCAAGTATAGTCACTACTCATACGAATTCTGAATGTAATATGTCTCAGAAGCGCATGTGTTTCTAATAAGGCGTATGAATTGACCACATAGATAGAATTATTATGTAACGAGAAATCATTTTTTAATAAAATTCAGGATGAACTCACTTACTGGGAAAAGGGTTCGTCAATCTACGGTCGACTCATACTGAAAATGTGTTACAAATTATCTCTAAACCAGCTGAGTCGGTAAAGTTCATAAAACCCATTTTCAATTGCGCTTAATTTTTGGAAAGGTTCTACGCACGTCACAATCCAATTTATTGCGTAATTGTGTATTATTCAAGGACAAAGGCCATTAGGCAAAACTGCTATATCGCCAATAATAGCATTAAGGGTGCGAAGTGAATGATTGTGCGTGTGGCAGCTATAATAAATATGTAAATGGAGCTTATTGCCATACTCTTATGTGGCGCACAATGAACCTCCCTCCCTAAAGGGACGTCATCTGGAATTATTTATGACTGTCATCTCGCTGTTTGTGGATATGTGCATAGTATTTGCATGTACCACTCAGCTTCGGCAACGGCTGAAGGGGTGGGCAATCATTTGTTTCAAATTTAAGGTCAATTGAGGGTTAATAGTTGTTCCGAGAGGGTGCCGTCGCTAGGAATAGGGTTGCCACTTGCCGTACAGAAGCTACTTATTAATAAACGCAAATCAAATGCATAATTTTGGAGAAAGAAAGTGAGAATAGAAAATGCTTTCAATCTTTCTTAGCAACTACTCTGGGTTCCCTATTGCAATAAGATATATATTCTAAGTGCTAACAATTTAAAAAATTGGCATCGGAAAATTATTGTCTCTATAAAAGCTGTGTGCATCTTAAGTAAGAGGATGTCATCAAATGGACAGCACGGTATTCAAAATACGAATTATTCAAATTGCTAGACAGCTCTATCCACCGTCCTATCTCGTGGCAGTTATTGCATTATCCAGGTCTACGGACGCCATCCAAATATGAATTATCCCGAATTGCACTTTCCTGTCCAATTACTCACTCTGGCACATATCGATCGGCCTGCGTGGTCATTTACCAGCCACACAGAGCAACAACGACGCAAGCGACACTCTCCCTCGCAGCCCTTATACCGATACTATCCGTGAATCGAATCCAGTGTGTAGAATGGCGATGGACGGGCACTAATTATCGCCGGACACCTAAGTACCAAGCCACGTTGCACTGGACATTCACAATGACAAATTGAAGCCGATTCACAGATAGTTTGCTATGTATCTACAGAGAAGGTACTACAATGCTGTAGCGTAGCCGTATACTGTACAATTATTTTAATTGATCTGAACTTCAGAAAGAAAATGGTATTATTTTCAGTTTGTGCTGTGAAAAGGATTGATGGAAACCAGTCATTCGCTTAATTTCATATGGGGAGAGCGTTGTGGTTTAATGTTTGCTACGTTTCGACAGGCTTGACTCGAATGAATCATTTGCTGGAAGCATCAATCACGACGCTCATCACACGTTGCTCGGCCGTGAGCTAACTAAAGAAAATTAAAAACAAAGGGAAAGAATATACTAAGCGCCCATTGCAAATCTATCTTATGGCGTTTGGAAAATCTTAAAGCATGGCTTCGCGGTCTCGTTGGGAATAAAAACGCGTACCACTTTAGCGTCCCTCAAATGTATCGCAAGGTCTCAAATGACCATGTTTGTGTCCCTGAGGGATCAGCGAAGCTTTATCCAGATTTCTATTGAACACGTCCTGTTCAGCAATACCGGATGAATATAGTATCACGAACAAGGAGCCGAGTACAGAACAGACGCGAATTGCAAAGTGCAGATATAAATTATGCATGCGTTTTTTCAGATAGGAGGATGGTAGTCATGTTCGCTCTTGCGGCTCCTATATTCTATATAAGCTTGTTTGGCGTTTTTGAGGTTATACCAAAACGCAACTAACCGCAATGCTTTTCTTGACTAAGGGTGAAACAGCAAAACTATTTGCTGTGTTTAAGAACAACGGTCATGTGTTCATAGGAAAACAAACAAAAGCGTTCGCTTCTGTGCGGAATATTTGCTTGTGAGCGACCGCATTCCATTTTTATATGTACACAAGATCATCCTGGTGCTTGCATCCAACAAAGATCTTGTATCTTGCTGGCAAGCATCTTTTAAATAATTCACAACACATCGGCTCGGTATCTGTATCGGTATGGACGTAATTCTAGCATGCCTTAACGCATTGGGGTGGGTTTGGGGGGGGGGGGGGGGGGGGGGGGGGGGGGAGCATCGCCGCTGAGTGACCGGGCGGGCGCCGCGGCGCCGGTTCACCGGTCAAGGCACTGTGGGTTCATAAGGCGTTTGCCAGGCGCCATTTCGCCTCTACATCCAGCCGTCCGCGGCAAACGTCGAGGCGGCGGTGATCCTGCAACAGACCGAGTGTTTTATGAGCAGAGATTATTTTTGGGGAGGCGAACTTGAAACGTATCTGGTCTGACAATATGCGAGATGGAATCTTCGTAATCTGATGAGACATAAGGGATGACCGGTAAGCACCGAGGGTGAGGGTGGGAAATCAATTCTTTCACGCAATCGATGCGCTAAAAATGCATTATTTGCAACGAACAGAATTTCTTGAAAAAAAAATGCCGAATGTGATGAAAAACATAAATGTCTCATTTTTGAAAACGCGTGGACGGTCTCCCGCATGCTGTCCATTTCATAAAAATGATAATTAGAGCCATACTTATGTATTTATTAGCACCCCCTCCACCCATCCCCCAAACAGTGCGGCAATTAAGGCAGACTGTCTCAGTTGACGAATGTCTCAATGCAGCTATTATTAGCACCCTAAGATCCACTCGCCCTCGCCACAGCGAAACCCACCATCTGGTATGCGATGGCCATCATGTTGCTCATTATTTGACCACGCTGGACGGTAGGGGCCATTAGCCCTGTACGTATAGGAATGAGGAACTAACGAATACGAGCATCATTATGACCCATTTCCTCTTAAACTTTATACGATAACAATTATTCCATGTCAATCGTTGTCCATTGTTTTTGCCGTTGCACTCGATAGTGGATACACATGTAGTATGATGACAGCGGTCCACACTGCAGCGAGTTGGCCGATAATATAGCGGTGCATTCGGCCGGCCGGCTACCGATCGGCCGACGTGGTTGTCACCAGTTTTTCCGCTCATGTCCAAATGTCGTCGCAATGCCACTCTGTAAAAGGCTACGTCACTTTGATTGATTGTCACCCAGACAAGCGAAGAACGGTGCTTCTTTTGCCATGCTCGGTCCCGTTTTAAGTGATTTCTTATTGAGAATATGTCGAGAAATATGTCTCAAATATATTCATAGTGTAATTGTTTTCTTTGATTTCATGGAATCATAAAACTGTCTTGTATTATTTTGTTTTGATTTGAACGGGTATGCAATGCGGGTGCTCGCATGACTCTCGAATTGATCTGGATCACCGGGTCCTGTGTTCGTATAACGCAATAAGCTATTCGGTTAGTTCATTTTTTAAACGAGCGCCTTTATTTATGATGTCGATAACACAGCTTTGGACAGATGTGGCAACTGGTAGGGTCCAGGTTCGCATCTTTGGCGATACCATCTCTGAGATATTTCTACAGGATGCACAACAAAGCCATCTGGACGCAGCGAATTCAATTCTCAGCTATCCCAGGGAATATATTATTGATATTTCAAATTGATAACTATATTTTCCCAACAGTTGGCTGCGGAATTTGTCAAAAGCTTTAAGAATCTTGAAATTCTGCATTCTCAAAGTGGAACGCTGTTATTTTTTTATGAAAATATGTCCATAGCCGAAATAATTCTTAATTTATAGATTCTACAGAAACAAATGCAAATGAAACAACCGAGAACAAAGGGATGGGATCATGAAATTGATACAGCTGTGTATGTACGACCGCAGACTGATATATAACTTGTTTGATTTTTGAAATATGATGACAGCTTCGGTTATGTAAACGAATTAGACTCATTTCATGCATTTAATAAAATCTGGACAAAAGATTGGCTGGAACAAAATGCCATCTAACTCACGTAGAAGGACTGTTTTCCGGACAATTAGCTCGTACCAAGACTTACCTCGCCAAGAAATATATCATAACAATCATTAAACGAATTAGTGTTGCGTAAAAGGTCGAGTACATTACTAACGAATAATACACGAGTAACCTTTTAGTTTGATTAATGTCAGTTAAGGTGTACTATTGTTGATAAGTGCGGAATTGTGTTGTCCACTAACGTCTTTGTTAAGAGTGACCTCTGACGGACATAAGACACGGTCTCGTTAACCGGAGCTACACCGGGGTTTTGAATAGAGTCATCACTTTAATTGCAGCAAATTCTGATAGCCGCCTCTTATCGTGTCGCCCGCCAATGCAGTACACACGGTAGCCATGTTTTTGGTGCTTAATTGCTGATTTCGGCACATGGAACAACTTTATTTTACACAAAAAATAAATTAGGCGTTATAATAAAAAACAAAGAAAGTTTTTTTTGCCGTTTTGATGGCCGGCGAATCTTTTTTGATCGCGACAAGAACTGAAATGGACAAGTGTGAGTTTCCGGTAAAAATACATAAAAACAGATTACTTAAATCCAGAAAAAAAAACATCTTAAGTGTTTCACACGTTAATGCAAATACAGGTTCGCGGAAAAATTCTCGATCAATTTGCTGGTTCATTGATGAAAAACTGCATTTTGTTTCACTCTAGATACTTTTTGAATAGATTAGTTACTTCTACTCACCGTATACAATATCGATCTTAGATGTTTCAGCAGCTTCTATCGGAAGAAATTAGTGAATATGAGACGACGAAGAATTTCCCACTTCGATATAAAATCCGGATCTACTTCCCTCATCCAATTACGATCAGACAAAGAGCCGTGCATCGAAGAAGGACACTGCTGCAATCTCGGCGACCAAGCGATGGGATATAAAGACCGAGCAGGGCGAGCCGCCGACGCTAGAAAACTAGCTTTTCTTCTCTCTACACTATAACGACGCCTTGGTACATCGTTGCGGATATCTTTTGATGGATTTACTTCTCATGAAGGCACGCTTTCGCTATGGATCCTTTTCATCCTGCCAATCTGTTGGCAACTTACATAAAAAACAATTAGCTGAAAGCACGTATAACTGCACAAAATACAAATTTGTTTCGTGGGATGAATAACTTATTGGTATGTACCAAAAGTACTTTCATTTGAAGTCGTATTCGAATTTATTGGAACGACAATTAATAAAAAAACAACGATCTTTTATTGACCAGCTATAATATTTCATTAATAATGTAAGTACTAATGTTATTTTCTGTACTGAGAAATCTATCCATAAAAATGAAAATGCAGATAGCAAGTATGATTCACGTTCTGCACAATGCAACTTGGCAACGCTTTGAAAATCCAATTTACCGAAATACCAGCAATATAAACCATGCATGTTACCACCCATGGCATGATTACCTCCAGTAATTATATTCTACCCTGCACATGTTATCAAGTCCAATCAGAATTGCTATGGTCAACATCGGGGCGCAATCACAATCAATGTTATAGCTCCTCTATAGTTAACAGAAACACGCATACAGCCGTGAAATGCTTTGACAGATGGACCCAAAATTACACTAAATCGAGTGTATGTCAACAGATTGTTTATTGTCATATTGTGTTAGATAACTGAATAGCCATGAATTTAGTACAGTACCAGCCGAGACGTACGGCTCTGTAGTTGGTACACAGATTTCCGGATGCAATTGTTTACTGATATCCCGGTTCGGCCTTCATTGATTGCGCGTTGGTGGTTGCCTACGCGCCGGCATTGGTTGTGATAAGTGCTACTTTTGACCATGTGTGTAGGAATAGATGGGTAAGTTAATTGTGTTTAGGCCTTAGCACATAGGGAGATCTTGATTTGAATCCAACCGACCAATCAGGTAGACAGGTAATTACGTTTATAGTGAAATGTAGTCCGATCAAGGAATTAAGTATGTTCTATAAATAGATCAAGCTGTTAATAACACGTCGGCTAACTTTCATCCTATGTGCAAACTTGCAGCACCGGCAGTCAGCGTATTCTTCTTGGTATATTGCTGCATGGTGAGGGAATTTCGGAAATTACGCACTAAATGACAGGTTGGTATCGACTGCAGCTAATAAAAGTCGATTGAAGCCAGCGGATTGAAGATTTTAGATTATGGCAGATTATAAGCGTCATTCTATGGCATCGAATCTACGAGATAAAGTATCATTCGATGGAGTTTTATGACAGCTAAGTGTTGCGGGCTTTGGCTTACATACGGGGCCAGAACCGCGACAATGCGGCCGGAGCTTAGAAATTAATGAGGACACATCTCTGAGAAAATGGAGATTTATTGCATTCTTCTCGAGAATGAAATTAAGATTTATATATGAAGCTCAGGATGCGGCTAGATTTTAGGTTTCAGGACAACGTTAAAACAGAGACAATCATAATGCGGACAAACCTTTACGAAGGGTATCAAAAAGTATCTCGCGCAGAAGGACGAAGTAGTCGTCGTTATTCATACCGTCAAGCTGCAGGTGTAAAGCGAAGATGGGAGATGCGGCCGGCTTGTTGATGAAAAGAGATGGACGGTGGTTTGATGAGGTGATATCGCGGTACATCTTTACGTGGCGATATTTAGACACAAGGGCTATAATATCCTAACCATACCTATAAACATGCAGCGCGATAGGCCTATGATGAGATGCTTGTTAAAATAACTTAGCGTGGAAGTCATATTAAAAATTCTGAGCAATAAAACTAAACATGCGAGATTTTATTCTATCGTGTATTATAAAAGCAAGACCCCTTTCTATGCTTGATGGTCCATGAGATGTTTTTAAGCACTTATGCGTTAGTATTGTATTTCACCTGGCATATTGGATGGTATGCCGCTATGAGGATTCTACCAACCCTGTCATATTTCATTTCGCAATAACGCAATATGAATAATGCTGGAGTGTCATAAAGTTGAAATTTTTTATAGGGCTCGGTGTTTTTTGGAAAGAAATAGGAGATCGCTCCTTTCAGATATTGAATTTTGGAAAAAAGGGTACAGATTTCCCCCCCCCCCCATGGTTTTGGTACTTGCGGCAAGAACTATATAAGCACGAAAGAAGGAGAGTAATAAATAAAGTAATAATGTCCTTGAAAGTTTAATTCTTTTCCTTTTGAAGATCGTAGGAGTACTTTGCGTTTTTCTGATGCATTCCTTTTGCTCGCCTCACCTCAGCTATCATAATGAAAAGTAATCTGTCATTTTTTTTTGAATGACCGATCATTTTTATAAATCCAGATTCGTTATACTAACCAGAAATCACGTAAATATAGAATATATCCTAAAATGGTTACAAAACTGCATAACACCGTGGTGTTCGTGTAAAACCACGTTCAAACGTAAAAAGTCGGAGATTTTTATCTTGAGAATGAACATATCACTTGGACCAATAGATGAAAATTCTAGGAAATGCCACTTGCCCAGTAGGTATGAATATTAGGAGCTGCAAAAGCATCGCATTTCAGTTTGCATTTAGAAACGTGTATCGAACTTGGTGTGAGGTACGTACTCCTGTTTTCACGAAATACTTCTTCTTCCAATAATAATTAAATAAATCACTTACGTGTGGTGCAACTAATACTTCTAGAGCATTTCAGGGTCCGATTAAAAAGTTCATTGTAGAAAAGTTACGCTGCTGTCTGACATGTTTTCTATGTTCAACCGCGATATAATAAGGCGGAGAATTGCTGCTCGTGATGATGCATTATGATTTTGAATTTGTTCGGAACCACGCGGAAAGAAAATCATCGACCATATCACAATTTAGCGGTGATCGAGACGAGACTGACTCAGCGTTTATTCGTCGACTTCTTCGTTCGAACGAGTCCTGAAAACCGAATCACTTCTCGTCTACTGCGGAGATAAAATAACACAGGAAAAAAAATGCATTCAATTCTGGAGAAATAATTTTGAAGAAAATCATCGATCCATCAAATCACTTAGACGTAAACGCAAAAATGAAGCAGAAATCATGAATGGCATGGATGGGTGAAGCGATTCATCACTTATTCATCATTTTATTATCAAACCAATTCGAAACCAATTGCGATAATGTAAAAATATCCGGAACCTCCACCGTTTGAAAACCACAAGCCAGTAATAAACAATGGATCGGCATTTTATAAGAGGCATCATCATACTGTAAAATGTAAAGGATTTGTCCTACGAAAAAAGTGTTAAAGTGAGGTAGCGGCAAGAAAATGCGACGTTCTTGGAAATATTGCTCACTACAAAAGTTACATGGATATTCGATATGCAACTTAGGTTTTATTATCTACTGAAGTGAATAGTTTCATTCCCATGCCTTGATTTTATGATCCACACCTGGAATTTGGAATGATGCATGCTGTGGCAATGAAATGAGATTCAATTTTCACGGAGCTTCAAAAAGTGCATGACATTTTGACATCTTCACCTTCATACTTTAAAAACATTTAAGAACCCCTTTTCGGGTTAAAAAAATGATTTAATTCGAAGGAGCGGAGTTTTATTATTTCACGTTTCGAGCACACAATGCAATGCATTTCAATCTAATTCGCGGATTGGCTTGAGGATATCTCCTGCCTTAATTCACTGCTTTTTTGGTCAAAAGTATTAACAAACTGACTAAAATCTTTACACTTTTCAGGTAAACAGCAAAGTGGATCGAAATGACACGACGAAATGACAAAGAAGTATGATTATCAGTAATTTGATGTGTTATGCTAATGGTGTGGACAGGAAACACTCTAGTGTAGGGATTTTCAAATTGTTAAAATAAATTACCTACATAACACTCAGTTGTCATTATTCAAATATAAATGTTGGGTGTTCGATATGGATGCGTTGTGTGCCACTAGCGCCCAAGCGGAACGGCGACAACGTCCATGCATTAACCACGGCGTATGAAACGAATTAGCTATTATATAGTGCTCGACTCTCTATTATGATATTATATTCTTTTTTCTGTTATTATACAAATCGTTGAGGATGGGTTTTACCATTTTTAAACTTTCACACGTTCGCCTAAAAGCCATATGACAACATTTTGGATAGAATCGTTACGCTCGCTCGGCTCAGCCATCGAGGAACTTCGCCTTTATGAATTTTCAATTACGTTTAGGATCTTGTAAATAGTTAGAATAACCAATTTTCACATGACCAATTCATTGAGCTAACAGCTAAACAAACTATAAGCGTTAAAATAAACTCAATTACTAAAATGTGCAAATTTTCCACAACACTTATCGCGAATGCCCGGATACTTCTTATATTCTTCGGGGGCAATGCCGCCGATACATATGCTCGGTCATGGGGCCGGCTATCTTTAATATTATGATGTACTTTCTCGAAAAAAGGCTTTTGGCATGAGCTAGTCATAAAATTGTAGTTGCAGTTCTGTTCTAACATAAAACAATTCCTGGAAAGAGCTGAATTGCATTGCCTCAACGCCCTCTTCTAAATCTACGCCTCGTGAAAATAATCAATGCATCCTTATTGTAATTCCGAACTTTTTACTACAGCATATAAAATATATCTATCGTGATCATCGAAGCATTCGGTGAATATTATTAATTGTCTATTCGATCGCCAAATGGGAAAGCTTTGTTGCGTGCGGGTGTGATCGCTGGCGGCTCGGATCGGAATTCCGGTGCCCTTAACACAGTCACTGGTGGGATATCCTGTCTCCATATTCCTCTCCCCATACATGCACACAATTCACAGTATACTACCTTGGTACGTACACATTTGTTTATTAGCTCATCGTAGCCCGGCAATAATAATAAGTGGCGCATTTCCATTTATCCATGATAAAATTATCCTGTTAACGCCCAACGAATATAATTAATTATAAATTGACTAAAATTAGTCATACCCAATATTACAATGCCGTCCCTGTTTACTAATTTATTTTTATTTATACATTTTGATTGTAAGTTCTATACATCAACCTTCAATGTAGGCTGTACAGCGCTGAAGCTTTTTATTTGTCTGGTGTGAATTGTAATTTTACGTATTCGATTTGACAATGCATGCGTTGAGCAGATATAGGGATTAGTCTGGCAATTGAACCACTGTTTTTGGTCTGATCTTGCATTTCATTATTTTATTTCTGACAGCCACCAGTAGGATTTTATTAGCTTAAAAAATGTAGAGATCGTGATCACTAAATCAGGCTCGGATTTAACTACTGATGAAAATGAAAAAAGACCACTAGGATTTGGAATGAAATATTTTGTTTTATTATCCAAGAGCGAAAAGCATTCATATACATGCTAAATGAGTGGAAATTCTCAATCAATGAAATAAATCGACCAAAGAGAAACGGACAAATGAACAGTGATAACACTCGACTATTCAGCTTCATTTAACTATCATGAAAGATGTCAATCAAATCGTTCAATCAATCAGAAGTAAAGTGATTTTACTGATTGTAACATGGCACAGAATTTCGTCGATCTAGCCCTGAGGCATACATTTATATCTTTGCAACGAATGAAGCGTGAATGCAGCACAGAAAACTTGAGAAAATCCGATGATTGAATCTTGATAACGCATCGAGGGTAGTACAAGTAATCACGAAGGACGAGTACAAATATTGTTGTGTTCGCTTATTAACACGGCTTGAGGTGTCTCAGCAGGCTTTGATTGAGAGGATATGGACAGTTGGGGGTCGCGTGGACAAGTATGTAGGGCGATTTCCACCCTCGATGGCATGAAAATAGTGGCATGTGGAGCTGCCAATCAAACAGTTTCACCCCTGCCTGCTGGAGACGAAACCGTGAAACGTGGTATTGGTAGAGAGAGCAGCGCCGCGCGACGGGAAGCTGCGGTAGCTGCTACATAAACATGCCTGGAAAATGACATCGCCCGCACTAGCCTGCCTCGGTTGTGTTCGCTGGTGCGATTGACAAAAATACGGACAGGCGCAAGGATTCACCGTAAGGGATTTTCGACTCACTTTTACTCTTCACAATGCATGGCTGGTGCGAGTAGCTTTGCACATTTTACTCTATTTTCTCAAACAAATTACAATTATCAATAAAAGTATGCACATCCAACTATAAAAATAAACATTTTAAAACTAACGTCAACGAAGTCTGCTCTAGATATTTTATCAGCGACTTTATATAGTTGCAACGAGCAAAACTCTTTATGTTATGAAACACAAGATATTCAAAACTGCTTAATATGCACTTCAACACATTCATATAATTGCATCAAGTAATCACTTGTTGCTTTATAATAAGTAATCAAATAATATCTCCTCGTTCCCTACCTCGCCACCACCCCTTGATATTAACCACTTATAAGACAACAGTGCGTGCATAAAGAGTGTACGGTTGGCTTGGTGAGTGGGGGTTGGGGGGGGGGAGGGGGGTTAGGTGTGTGGAGGGTGTGTATGAGGGTGGAAATCACTCACTTCCGTTTGCCTCGCTGCACACGCATTATGCGTGTTTAAACTCATTCCGGATCAAAGTCGTCATTTTTCATCAAGTCGCTTTTCAAAGGAAAATATCATTTGATCTTTAGCAACGAGATTTTAGATGTTTTATCGTATTGCAGAGAGTTAAGAGTATCCGTTCAAAGGGCAATTTTATTGGAAGAATTTCGAATTATTTTTATTTTCTATTCGTCCAATTAATTAATTTTCTGATTTGATATTTGGTTCTAACAGGCAGTAATTTTAATCCGTTTGAAAGTTTTACACACCAGTCAACCCGTTAGTTTCGGCTTACAGGTGAATGATTCGCTATCTTCTACGCGAGTGGTCAAACCAACGGGTTTATGTGCAGCGTAGATTTTTCCTGCACCCTTTTGACTTTTGATCTCCCCTCTTTGCGGCGATCTTTTTATGCCGGCCAATGTAGCTCTGAGGCCATCTCTGGACAGATAGCGGAAATCGTAGTACACTTTTATCAATACAATATGCCGCTAGCTCATAAAAGAAAGAAAACAAAGATTTTTTTTCATCTCTTAAGGACTGATACTTCCCTCAAATAAATTTTATTACTACACACAATGCTAAATGATAATGCTCACCATAATGTCGATGTTTTCAATGACGGTCTATGTGGAATTTTTAATCACAGTCTCAATTAGCGACTCAAACACTAACTTGTCTTTGCATTTTTATACGCAAACGTCGTGTAAAGTTACAAGCAACTTTACGCTAGACACATAAAGGAAATTGACAATGTTTAGTAGTAGTGTAGCATTAGTTAGCAGTTTCCTTACTGAACAGCGCTAGCTGTGCTTTTGTCGTTAAAGTCGTTCAGATCTGTTGTCTCACCTCATCTAACACGTTATTCTTCCGGCCGAGATATATTAAAGAGTAAGACAAGTGCATGGCTTCGTCAATACTAGTATAATAAAGTGAACATCGCATGCCCACTGGTCCGTGGTAAGTGGATTTTATGCCACGTCACATCCGGCCAAAGAGACAATATAGATTATTGGTTACCTTCGGATAGATTTCATTGATGGGAAAAGAAGAATCACGTGGGACGAAGATAGAAACCGATCAGAAATTCTTCGCTGGACAATTCGTGTTCTATTCGTGGAGGGAATTTAAAAAAATTGAAATCGGTCCTCCAATTAGCAGGAAAAGAACAACACTTCACTCAAAGGCACAATGTAGAGGACCACACAAAATACAGAAACACTTTAGAGAGACGTTTCGTTGTGTTGTTACATGATTTCTTTATTTCATTATGTACCCTCAAGGAAGACTAGACATTTTCAGCACTATTTCATGCTAAATAAACATATACGCTCGGAATAACATGCCTCGAAAGAATCACGAAACTAACGCTTTCATATTCACCATGCAATGAGATAAAATAAATCTTTTGCAAGATTTTACCGACACCCTCAGGTCCAGCTGTTTAAAATGCAGTAAGTCTTCACCTTTAGCTAAGATCAGGCGCCTCTCCTGTCAGCTATGAAGCATGGCTTGTGTAATTTCTTCCATGTTGGGCTGTCTTTAGTTATGTGACATCTTCTGATACGTTTACAGATAGGTATAGGTAGAGGGCACCGGCCGGAGGAGATGTCTGCATGGACGTGGCCTATGCGTAGGTGTGCGATACGTTCGGGCTCAAAAGAGTCAGTTTAAAACGACACCGAGTTTTCTGTACACAATTAAGTATCGATAACACCTAAAACAGATTTTCAAGCGAGTGAAGCGAACCCTCATGAAAAAATTATGTTTCTTTTTGCCGGTTTGTTTGCACTCTACATCACAAACGGAAAGTTTAATCGACTTGAAATTTGAACCATCCATGCGAATTTGAAACTGCGTCGTTTTTGCGACAACTCGGACTAAGAGTTTTTTTTATTAAACATCAAAAACCGAAAAGTCCCGATTAACCAAGGAAGAATGTCACAAACCAAGAAAATATAAAATGGTAATAATTACCCTGTGTGATTTGGCGGTCGCTCATCAACGCTAATATTGCTAGAGCTGCGTGTTCTAGTTTAAATCCATTGGTGTTGGCATTATCGTAGCGATCTTGTATAGTTGGCATGGTTCTCGGTGCAACTTCACAAGACAAGTACTCATTGCACGAGCCATTTTTGACGTGAAACTAGGAGTAAGTTCGGGAGCACGGATGTCACGAAAACACGTCACACTTTGCACGTGTATATCTTCGTCACTTGTAATCGTAGTCATAAAAATAGATAAGATAGCTCATAAAGTCCACTTTATAACAAAATAAGCTCGAACTCTACCCCTCTCAACCTTTATATATAGTGGCGTTAGAAATTTAAACTAAATTTCGCGTGATTTTGCAAATTTAAAATAAGCAACATTTTTTATTCAAAAATGCCCCATTAATCCAAGTGCTCCCTGGAAACTATAGCCAATACATCACATCACTCCTTTCACCAAAGAAATAACGAGTCGTTTGATGTTATATTTTGTACGTAGAACTAGAGTGTGATTGTGCAATAAAATAGTGACAGTTGACGAAGTTCTACGTAGTAGATTGTTGCACAGTTGCTACTGTAGCCCTTTGGGTGTTTTTCGTTGCAAATAATTAAAACATGGCTCTAAAATATTTATTTTAAAATGTCACAGAAATGATACGGGGCTCGATTTGAAGTTTTTCGAAGGGAGGGGTTGATTCTGTCTCCGACAACGTCCATCAATAGATGTGTTCAGAAGACTTCTGCCGTAGACCCGACGCTTATGGAAATCTCGACGCGATGTGAACGATGAATCAACTAACTAGAGAGTGTTCATTATTTACCGACGACTGTCTCTATTTTCCTTGACATCAGTTACGACATTTCTCTGTTATGAATATTTCATCGACATTAAGAGCACGAAGTACTGTCAACTTGTCTATCAGCCAGCAGCATTCCCATGATAGTCAGCTGGCTGCCTCGCTTGTTAGTCGCTTGTCAGTTGATAAGTTCGCCACCACCGCGCATCTCCAAATCGTATTTCATGTGATGAATTACGAAATTAACCCCTTACCCTTCAATTTTCTGTCTGAACTTTGACATCAATTCGCACCAACCTTGGATCTTCCGGCTTGAGTTAATTATTTAGTATCAATTGAATTAAACATATGCGTTCATGAGCCAAGGTTCAAAAACTTCAAACTTTTCGAGATATTTGGTCTTTTTTAAAACAAATACAAATCTGAAATTAAGTTTACTGTGATTACATAAACAAAGGTGCTTAAATTAAAACTGTTCGTCATTTTAGCTACATTTAACACTTGATGGAAAATACGTCGCATTCACAGCTTTAAATGATTGGAGAGAAGATAACCCATGACTTGCTACAGTCTCTGCCCACACAAACTCTTCTGTCTAACGCCGATGATAAACCCTTGGTGTCTTCAGCTGACATGATTAACCTGACACACTGTATTCTAGTCGTCATTTATAACTTTACATCAAATAAACCCCCTTCACAATCGTCTCTGCTTTTGTCCGGCTCAATGACTGTCATCTCAAATTTATGTTGCGGGCTTGAAGAGATATTATATACGCAGGAACTGAGTGGTGGTCAAAATCATACTAGATTTAGATATTCATTTCAATTTGTTGGTATTTTAATAAGGCATACGAAAAAATGCTTTCATTCTTTAGAGATCACTATCGTAGTGCTGATGGGGAATAAAGCTGCAGCTTTAAATCCCAAGAACGATGCACAATGTAAACTCAGATAAATTGATTACCACAACAGGTAATTTTCAATTCAAAATTGATATTTTACCACCATCTGCAAGTGTGGTATCGCGGAAGCTTTCAGAGCCGTTCTTAGTAAATGCCTTTGCGTTATTTCGGTGACGCGCTCTGTATAAGAAAATTTTGACCCCAAAGATGCCCGTAAAAGTCTCAACGTTTCGTCCACTTTGGCGTGGAATCCTCAAGAGAAAATATTATTGAGAATGTCCACACCAACGTGGACTAAAGTTGAGATTTTTTACGGATCTTTGTAGGGCCAACATTTTCTTAAACATAGCATGTCACCAAAATAACACGTCCATTTGCAAGCGCTTCTTCCATTCTCATGATTTCTATTTAACATTACCTAGGTAATGGTTTTACATTTAGCGTAGTAAAGCCAACGGCGAAATATGATATCTTCAAAAAAACTGTGTACCAAACTGGGTAAAACTTCTGAGAAGTTCCCTTAAGATTTTTCAGAATTTAGTAGTGAAT
>QKMV01000618.1:0-20788 GCA_003287335.1 Lednia tumana
TACTGATTTCAAACAAACCTTCATTGGGACTTGTATTAATTTCGATGGGACGGTTTTCTGTGTCCAGAAGTGTACATGAATGTTTTTCAAACTGCAAAGCACATGTTCCATGCAAACCATTAAATCAATGCTTACGGTACGTTATAATTGGCTCAAATAGTATAGTTACACCATGATATGGTTTCATTCGTTTTACCTATGGTTTTACTAATGTTCAAACTATGTACAAAAGCAGAATTCAAACTTTAAAGTGTTCGGCTACATTTAAGGAGGTATATCCTGTGGGTTATCCAAGTCTTAACTTTCTGCGTTCCTACAAATTTAAAACACATTTTCAATCAAATTAACTGAAAAAAAAAAATGTATCACACATCCATCGCTATATTTCAGCAAGTGCATTATTATTTTACTAGGATTATGCTACGATTAGGTATAAATTAGTTTAATAAATATCTTTTACGGTGGCCGCTAGTGTGACTACAGCAGTGGTTCTGAAAAATACGAGTCTTTTAATTTCGCGCTCCAACTGCCATCACACTGGCAAAAATAACGATCGGAATGCTTCGTTACTCGAAATCTGGACACGGCAAGTTCCTAAATTACGTCTACGTGATACTGTTCCTAACCATGTGCTGTGTTAAATTTGAATTCGGTTTCAGACTAGGGCCGATAGGATTCACCCCTCTTAAGAGTATAGACACGACACCACTGGAGTAGAGGAGTGGATCTGGAAGCAAGCTCTGTACCAGTTTCCGAAAGCAGGACCGTGTGAAGTGATTTAAAACAAAATGCACAAAATATACACAGTCTCTGTGTGTGTTAGAGTGTGTTATCTGTGTGGATGTGTACATCGCGGCAAAGAATAGGTATTGTATGTTAAAGAAGATGCATGTGGCATCATATAAGGTATATGTTACGAAGAATATTGTATCCCAGTGAGACCTGAAAATAACACACAGAAATAAATAAATCGTTTAGATCTAATCGTTAAGAACCCCCATGAAGCAGCATTTCCTTTGAAACGCAATTAGTCGTAAAAGCGAAATGTAATTACCAGCGCGACATTGTATGACCGACGTCACAAGTGCGACAAATGTCATTTGCCCGCGAGCTGCGCACAATCAATTAGGCACGATCTAATTAACCTAAAGCTAACCAGCTTCCCACTAACTCGCTAGCAGCTTTTAGTCTTGCTATCAGCGCGTGCTTAATCTGTCGTGCAATCGAGTTGCACGACTCATCACGGCCGTGCATTAAGCCGCGTGCAAGTCTTCTCTAATGTAACTAGATGGGCGTTCATCGCGGCGTAGATGCGGGACATGGGACGTATGTCACATGTGTCAAGGTACTGCACCATTGAGGTTTACCCGTCCACGTCCTACTCCGCGTAATGCCGTGCCCGTGCTAACGGATCCCATTAGATCAGACGTCGCCCATGCCTGCCTGCATAAGGTGACACCGATTTATGGGGTCACTCGAAATGTGTGCAGGCCATTTCCGCGGTCATTTGAGATCGGAACAAGCCCCATGCATCTCTGCTTGGGCGTTATTGTTGTGGTATGGCACAATATGCTTAGCGAAATATTGCGTGTATATCTTTAACTCATCACGTCAAAACAAATAATATCAGTCCACCTCCAAGGCTCAGAGCTGTGATCGTAAAAATGTTGTGTTTGGACACAATTTTTCGAGATTTGACAATCGTTGGGAAACCCCACAATTTTATTAAATTATATAGCTGGTTCAATTATCGAAGAGTCCCCATGTTCAATAATTGACAGAATTGAACGAATTCAGAATGTGCGTGATATTCTAAATTAATGCCCCAGATAAAAATAATAATATGGCGCATTCATTTCCATGGATACTGTGTTACATATTGGACTCATATTTCCTCAACTCGATTGATCATTCGTCTTTCGTATTAAGTAGGTATTGATTAAAAAACTTCAATATCCTCCAATTATTCATTTTCCGTAATACCACGTGTCTCCTGGTATTATAAACAAACAAATTATAAAGAAACAGAAGCTCAAACGATGCGGTTGGGCTGCCCTGTTTGCAGCGTAGACAACTCAATGGATCCTGATGCCAATGCAATGATAACGCGCTAGTTTAGCCATGTTTTTTTGCCAACCAAACCAAACCATCGCTTGTCCGCACCAACAGGGTCACTCTATTAGCTGCAGCAGCGACCCGCGGCGTCGCGGCGACGGCTCAAAGGGACGCCGACGTCCGCTTGATGTTGCTTGCTACCTGCTGGCTAATTGAATTACTTTCACCGATCTTGAACCGGTGGGCGAGAATAATTAGCGATTGGGACCATTTAAGCGGGGTGGTGCGAATTTATAATGATGATTAAAATACCACATGACCTACTTTATATTGTAATATTGGTTTTTCTTCGGAGATTTTATAAAAAGGTGCGATGAAAATTACTACTTCTATGGAGACAGAATTGAATTACTCCTTGTTATAGCTGTCTATCCATTTCATATTTTAATACTATATGCAATTTAATCTGAAAATCAATTATTAATTAAGACTCACACCATGACATATGGTTTGTAAGAAATAAGTATGATAGTGACCAATTTCATGATCCACAGGTCCTATATCATGCACGCAGTTGTGCCTGTTCATAGTACTACGATGTAATACAAAATTCGATATATAGGTAGACGTATTGATAATGCAATTATATACCTAAGCAGCTATTTATACTTTATAGAATGCAATGAAGATAACTTTTGAAAAAGCCAATTGTTCTCACGGGTCGCCAATAAACGTGGTGACGCATTTAGGTGCCATATACATATTGACTATACACTTACCATAGCAGTAGCACTGATATCGTTAAGAGCTAAATATGCTCTGCTTTGAAATAATTTTAATTGCCTTCATTAAAGTCAGTACAAACCGCCACTATGCGATTTCACACACAAAACACACACTGCACTGCTTTGCACGAACGCCGAGCGACAAAATATTTCGGAACGCAATTAAAGCGTGGCATGCAAACGACAATCCCTTGCATTTCTTCCCGCCTATATGCGTAGCCTATTTCGCATATTAACATTCCGGACACGTGGCAAATTGCAAAGGAGGCTGCCGGCCGGGCCTGGTAATGTGTCCGCACTCCGCGATTGTTCCCGGCGTCACGGCGTGCTGCCTCCATTGGTCGGCCCGTCGAACCAACCACGCTTGAGAAACGCCTCCACGCGACGTGCGATTGGAAGATTTTAAACGACCCACGACGGCTGAACGTCCACCAGGGATATTCAATAGTCAAAAATAATCGCAGATGTTATTTACTTCTCACGTGTATATTTGCTATACCGATCCCTGGTAGGAAAGTCTAAAACTGTTCGGATTTAAATCTTTTAAATCTTTTAATGCTGCATGCCAGAAAACGGTTGCTCTCTTTTGATTCTAGCGATTTGGGCTGGAATACGCCAAGACCCGGCACCTCTACTGGCGTACATTAAATCTCTTATCGCGGATTAAAACCAGTGTTGGAAATCAATCTCGTTTAAACAGTGATTTAAAGAAATTTGTAGACGCGACGCATCATGGATGAATTATTATTAATACGCCAGAGCGCATGCATAAGCAAGTCTTCGATGGCTGGTTTAGAATAAGAGGTGTGTCGTGTCGTTCGACGTGGAGTGTGGTGTGGAGCATGTTACATCACAGTACCGGAGAGCGGGGGAGTGTGTCTTCGTAATGTGTGTAGCCATTTTCTGGTTGTCTTGGCTGTCAGTGGGAGGAGTGTACGGGTAGTTTGCTCTCCAGACCATGAGCTGCTGTGTTCGCACACATCATTGGGAACCCAGTCAGTCGCTTCGTTGACACTGCCAGGGAAACAAACCGGCCGAATTGACACACGGCTCGCTCTCTGTTGGTTGATGGCGGAAAACTATTCTCCGTGGCCGAAACACTCAATTTAGTTTTCATAATCAACTGTCATAATTTGGTTCTGACTAAGTGCGCGTGTGTGTGTGAGGGTGTGAGCATGTGCTTTATTTTCGCATGCTTGCGATAAATTTGTCACGCCGCGGTGCGGGAAGACATTTGCACTTTGTTACACGTTTTGGAGGTGACGCGAAAGAAAATTTATTGCGTTTTAGATTGTGAGTTGAATAATAGACGAACTGTTGGATGAAGATATTTTTTTAATCAATATTTTCGGTTGTGGTCGTACGTGCAGAAAAAAACTAAAGATATGAAGCAATTTTACGCTTAAAAGCCTAAAATGAAATAATGTAAATCATAACTTCTCAACAATATCTTCGTTGATCATAACGACCCTCAACCATGGAAACAGGTGCGTACCAAAGTGAGAAAAGAAATACCTTACTGTCACAGATGTATAACCATGACAATATAGGGAGATTATAAAATTTCAATTTTACTGTAATTAAAAAAGCCCTTATTGTACCTCTGTAATTTCTTCGTATTTACAACCCCCTTGCTTGACTGGTACATGCAATGTAGTGATGTGTTCGTATATGATGTTTTCGATATGACAGACCTAATTAACAACATATCCGTCCTCTTCAAATATTTGTCACCCGAGGTTGTTAAAAGAGAATGCTTTTAAAGAAGCTAGGAGCAGCAGCAACAGGGTCGTGGTCTTAACTAAACAAAAAGTAGAGCTCCTTTTACATAGCCGTAGCACAGAAGTCGATTACTCTGGTGCCGACGGGCGACGGTGTCTACAAACAAGTTCAAAACACACATTGATTTACCACAACCAAAACTCATCCTAAACGGGACGTGAAGATCTTTGGAACGACGAATTGAAGCTAATACGCCTTCGATGCTTCCGGGGTGAAAGAGGACCCGGCATACGAATATATTCATTTAACGTTTTGTTGCACATCTGAATCGGTAACGGGTGTGTCGCGTGTACCCTTCAAGACTGCATCATACGCGATTGAAATTTAATTACTGCTATTAATTACCTGAGTATTGCTAAAATTATATGCAGCTCCGTACAAAATTCTTTGCCTTCATTACTTTTGGCAGTTTCGTGTTATTCCCACGATGGCACTCGATAGTAAGAATTCCATCGGCTAAGTCGCGGATTCCTGTCGGCCGTGCCAATGCCGTCGGCGCGCGATCTTCCGCAGATGCCGGCGCACTGCATCGAAGCTGCCGACGCCGGCTGAGCGGAAAGCCTTTCGGCTTCCTCTGCAGTCAATATTGACAAACCCATGCAGTCTCGCTCTCCGAGGCCCCCATGCCTAACAACCAGAAGTGTTTTTTCGACAAGGGGTGTGGCGACCCGCCGCGATGAGCTGCCGGTTTTTAGGGTGTCCTGTGTCATCGATGTGTGTACGGGAAACAAATTCCGGCCAAGCTTCACAAATCAGAAGCTTATTACAAATCGCCGGATCTTTTTGAGGCCTCGTACTTTGAGCGTTCGTCGGATGTCAGTAATAGGTCGGTCGGAAAATTATTTCAAAATCACCGTTTGTATAACGTTGACTCGTTGGAAATAAGATGCAGGCGTGCCAAAATGAAATACGGTTAAAAAGAATACAATTATGAATTAACAGACTACAACTATAATATGAGCGGCTTCTTGATTAATCAGAAAAAAAACCTGCGCTCTGCAGTGGATAGGAAATAATAAAGCTGGTCCTCTATATAACAGGAAACGAAGCTATTCGAATAAACAAGGCAACTTATTTCCTAACTTGTAACTGATAATAACGTACAAAGATCGGCGACCTTTCGATACATTATCGGTCACCTTCTGCGATTAGCCCTGGCTTGTAAGATGTCTGATCGTTATAAAAACCGAATCATAACAATTTCATGCATGAAGTATTGATGCTCTGAGCTTCAATTCACTTCAACTCGAGCGTAAATGAAAAGCTCTACCTATACATAAACGTTAAAACATATTTATACACACACTGAAAATTCGAATTGAATAGAATTGCAAATGATACAAGAAATCAACAGTTTGCAGAATACGTTATGTATGTATATTCGTGATGTCTTCAATCAAACATCAAAAGAATCGAATAAATAGATAGTCTCTATACTTAGAACTTAATTAAATCTCAATGGAACATCGCAAACGCGGTGAGCTTACGGCATTCTATAAGAAGATCTGTGTATAGCCCATTTGCACCTTATCTCATTGCAATTTGTCCTAACCAATGTCTCAATGTTTGCTTTGCACAAATTGCTGGATCCACATCTCACTTCCAAGTTCCAACTCGCGCGCGAGCTCCTAATTAAATTTGCCAACTAAAAGATGTCGACTATTATTTTTATATATCGCTGCTATCCCGTCTAACACTTGTGTTGATGCTTGCTGTTATTTATGGCCTACGGTTCTGATCTCCATCATGGATGCCAGCAGGCAGGAGGCAACAGTAAAGGCGAAAGACGGAAGCCTTTGACACTTTTTACACTCGTTTACATCCATGTTCGACTTCTTTGTCTCTATTATTATATATCGCTATTCGCTCTACGAAATGTGGGCTGCATATTGTATATTCTTGACAAACGGCCGGCCAGAGAATTTCAAATGACGATCTTGATGCTAACAAAAACAATCAATTTATACAGTGGCATTTGAATTTTATTGTAAGATTTCGCTACCTTCTAAAATTATAATACTCATTGTCAAAATGTATCCACGTTTTGGATGGCATGAGAATATAGTTCAGAAAAATAATAGAGAAAGCATATGTAAAAATTCCACCCCCAACCCTCCTATCAAATGGATTTATACATCTACATCACAAGAAATCGGTTACTACTTCTATCTCAAGATTAAAAAAGACTAATTGTTTGCCACAAAGAAAAAACCAATTGAACTAATATTCTTCATGGACAAGAACCATCTGTCGTCGACGCTTCCTTTATTTAGTTTCTTTAATTCATATACAACATCTCTAGTTGATAAATCTATTACGGAGCATAAAAGTAAATAATGAGACTAATTTCTGTCCCTGGTGTTCTTTGAAGTAGAAATTAAGTTTGTCTGATAACGACCATCAGTTATGTGGTGGGCGTGAGGCGAGTGAATTTATACTTGTGTCTTGGGAGTTGTGAATGCTATCTGGCATTGCTTGCTATTCCTAGCGGTTCATTTGATTCAAACTTACTTAAGAAAACAGTGGATTTTTAAATTGTCGTAGCATAATTTAGGAATAATTGCAATATGCACATACGATCGGCTGTCGTGAATCTTATCAGTGTAAATTAAATTAACATTATTTCAATCGAGCATAAGGTATCGTTAGGTATTGATAATAAAATTATGAATACAATGCTTTTCGACTTTTCTATTTTGTTTTGAAAAGGAGACACGCTCAGTTTATACCATGTTATAGAACATTCAAATAAGTTGACATTTTAAATGCTCAAAAGAAAGCTTCTCCCCTCTTGCAGAAAATACATATCTGGCATCGTAAAATGGATTTGAAAAAACTCCCTTCGCGTGTTCCTGTTTCAACTTTCAAGTGTATCTGCGGCAGTTTACCAACAAGCATGTAGGAATCAGAGCGCGTTTGTACGAAGACAACGTCTGCTTCTGCAAGCTTCTGGTTCCGTGACTGACTCTACTCACGAGTTGGAAAATAGGTCCGTCAAAACGACAACGCGGTTCTTGATCATCCGAGAGGCCAACCGTGGCGATCGTTTGGCAAGAAGACGGCCCTCTGTTCGGTTTCGCTTCAACATCGTTGCTTGAAACAACCGGCTGATATTTCATTTCGTCCCGGTGTCAAAATTGCAGCGAGCAATTTAAAGATCAACCGCGAGCCGAAAGGAAGGTTTTCGTAAATTCGAGAATTGAATGGCGAACCAAAGAATTAGTGAACCACGAATTTAATTGTCAAGGTGTGTGCTTTAACTTCGTACGCACTCGCTACGTCGTTTTTGATTCAATTCCAATTCTTTTCAATTACCTTTTGTCTTCCTATGAAAACCTCGGTAGTTTTTTTTTTGTCTTGGAACGAGAAATCCCGAAATACTCTATCGTCCCGATTGCTTACGTCTTTCTAGCGGCACCAAAGAGAGCAAGAATGTGACCAGCAGCAAATAACGATCTTGCAGCGACGGAGAATACAAAGTCCCGACTATTAAAAATACCAATTTTCAGGTCACAGGACAAGCAATTTGTATTCAAACTGTTTCGAGAGAAAGAAAGTCTTGTTCTTTTCGCATTCGACGCGATCAATCAGCCGAGCTCCAACGAAACCGCCTCGAATAAAACCCGAGCTCCCTGCACGCCTTTATAAACTTATTTCAACAACTCGTACGAAACGCAAATGAGGCCATCTCGGGTTTAACTGCCCGATTAAAAGTAGCGGAAATCACCAAGCTGGTCAATTTTCGTCGGCGTATCTCTAATTAATGAAGTGTTGAACAATTTTATATGGTTGTTTTTTTAAATAATAACACACTAGCATAATATTTGGGTCCAGCGTATCAAAACTTAGCTCCATATTCGAGATAATGAAGGACGTTGAGCATAAAATATATAAATACATAGAATGCTTACATTGTATTGAATATCGGACCATGCCGAAACTGTCCTAAACAAATATGACGAAAACAAAATGCACCCAGTGAAAGAGAGTGTTCGAATTACAAAACGGTATGAGGCGCCAGAACTGTTTGTATTTCTCTAGCACTCGTTTGTAGTTGGTTTAGCACGGAAGCTTGTCTGCAAATTTGCTGCCGTCTCCAATTGCTGCGTTTGCGCTCGAGTTTTCGCGTGATCCACAATGCACTTGAAGCTGAAAGGTGAAACCTCATAGCTGCATTGGGTGATCGACACGATGGTCTTGGAACTGCAAACATATTTTTACTGTCCTGAGTCCTGACCTATAGAGGAAATCGCTAACGCACGCAGTCTGGCGTCGAGCTAAATAATAAAAAAGGCTTTAGTAGTCTTCTTGCTATTTATTTCATTGTGAAGAAAAATTTTAATTATGGAAGCTTTGTTATTTTTTGTTGTGTTTTGGTAAAAATAAAAAGATTTGGAAATGAATTAAACGAATCATAAGAAACCGAGCTACATCGATCAGACGCTCTGAAATCGCGGGAGACATCTATACCAAAAGAAGCTTAAAGAACATTGGGGGCAACACCCTCGGTCCGGACCATAATGAGACAGATATAACCACCCTGATCTGCACATTGCGGCATGTGCATTTCGGTGCACCGTGAATTCTGACACATTGATGCATCGACTGGGCGTCTGCAATGGAGCATAAAAAGTCACAGAATACTCCACGGATGGGTTCCACCCTCATTTATAACCTGTGTACCTTCCGGTATATGAATTTGTTCCACTAAGTGACTAAGGGTTCAACCGTACGAAAACTAGGTATAATTTATTTTCATTTGTTTTCCCGCATATTAACGACAAAATGGCACGACTTGACAATTTATCGATGATTTCATCAACTGTGTAAGATTTTCATACATTCTAAAATGGAGTGAGAGGATTTCACTCACAAAGGCAGTAAGCCATCCAATATATATTTCGGTTTATTGCAAGTAATTTCCGACTCGGCTTGAGTGAAATCCAGTCAATCTGATTTTGAACATGTGATTTAGGATAAATTTTAACGGATACACCCATATAATACAAATTGTCATCACTCGATTAATCTTTCGGCCAATTGATTTGAGGTGATATTAGCCATGCATCACGCTCGAGCGTGACGTCGTCTGTTAAAAGTGCGTGTCCGACGCGTGACGTCGCGCGCCACGCATTCGTTTCCGGTTTGCCATCTTCAGATGGATGGGCTGCCGGCCTGTCTGGTCGTGCTTGTCGAGCGCCGGGCACCCTCCAGCCTTGCCGGCAGCGCAGCGACGCCTAATTGACATTTTGACCGAACGGCGCGTGTCCTCGACAGTTAGGAGTCGAGTCATGTCATGTTTTCGTGGCCCCAACATGTGCTCATTAGAATGAGCCGCATCAGGGACCATCAGCAATGGCAATGCACATTTTGCTAAAAGACTTCACCCTCATCCCAACGATGAGGAATTTTGAAAAGTTTGCAAGTTTGCAAGTTTTCAAAAGTTTACATCTTGTGATATTGTGATTTTTTTTCTTCTGCCATTCTAAGGAAATTTTGTGTCATATATTCAGCTTGTTATACAGGAATTAAATACTTAGGGGTTGGTTGGATGACGGCGCCATCGGCGTTGAAACGTCGGACTCACACAGATGTTTTAGGCCCTTATCAGGGGCGACAACTGTCTCAAAAGTGAGCGCTGCCTTTAATTATACTATTACTTCACGGTTTTTATAAAACGAACTCTTTAGAAGGTTGTGTAGATCTTTAAAGAGCAGAAAAATTATAATAACCGTAATAGACGTTCGTGTGCTCAAATATGGGACTAGGTCCCATGCAAAATATTAGTTAAGCACTTTGACTATTCGCGAACTAATATTTTGCAAGAAATAAACGAACTGCACGCGAATCAGCTCAAACCACTCCAAGCTGAACGAAAATTACACCGACTGGATAATTTCACTTCACACTTGTGCCTCGAACCGCAGTAAATATGTCAACGCTAGACCGCGATTTAATTTAAAGCAAGGGTTATTTAATGCTAACTTCGTTATCGTTATTTAGCGTTTCCGTTTGTGCCATTACTAATTATCAATATTTTCAACGCTGACATTTCGAGCGACTTCGAGGCAATATTTCATCATCACACATCTTGTTGTTTTGTGACAATTACTGGAGTTTCGTGAAGTTGATTGCATGACAAATGTGCCTCGACGTATGTGCATGCTGCATCAATGCAGCATGCACATATATACCAATTATTCATATATTAATCCACATGCTGCATTGTAACATTTATGCTTCAAAGAAATCTATTTTTCTCGAGACTTTATTATAACGGTTGAAACGTGAACAACATTCCCAGCGCCAAGCATTGCTGAACACCAACATTTTTATTGAACATTTCAAGGAGATCAACTTTGACCCCTGACCCGAACACATGCATTTACATTGCATTGACTCCAGCTAAATACGTTGCTATGGTGCGTACACTAAATAATTTCGAACACAATTTTTTATGCTCTGGCCCCCGAAAGTTTTATGTGATAGGGTGGAATGTGGTTTATGGTCCTGCGTTTCAGTGGCCTGCATGTATCGTAGAAATCCGTCAAAATTTTCATACTCATCAAGAGCTCCTCTTTCACCAAAGAAACTTATCTCTCATATTCAAGTCTAATTGATGATTGTGTACGTTTAGTGTAAAACAATCTCAAAAAGATCAAAGTGATTTCTCCACTCCGTGGTTGGAACGTGCAAGCGGAATGTGGAGACATTTGTCGTATGGCATAAAACACATTGCTCTGCGTCGCTCCTCCGCTCCGTCCACACCTCATTTATCGGGAACATGTGTAAACCGCGCGCGGAGTCAACTCGCGGTTAGCTAGCACCAAGACGGTAGACCACAATAGAAGCAAAAGACTATGAGAGACCATTTTGGAGAGAAAGGAAGCCCACAACCTGGCAGAAACACCGAGAGCAACCAAAACCAGCAAAGTCAGAGTTCACCAAAGATATAAGATAGTGCGTAATTACTAATTACCTAACATAACGTGTGCAGGGACTACAGTCGTCTGTCATACAACGCATTATACCTATAAAGGTATACGGATTGGTAATTCATCATAGCTTAATAGTTTACCTTTTAATTATTTATGTTTTTGTGATATAGGAGGTTAGACTCGTTGTAACTTCCAATCCATTGCACGTGTATTATATATTGTGAATTTAAATATGCATTGTTTCTGAAACACGTGACGATAAAGCAAGTATGTATCACATATTATTCCGCAACCGCTGCAATTACTAGGACACATAATTCACGAGAATATGCAAATGCCTAACCACTCTTACATTGTTCTCTCAGTGTACAGATCACGTTGTGTGTGTGTGTGTGTATGTGTGTGTGTGTTTGTGTGTGTGTATATGCATAAAAATATATATAACTCACAATTCACAACACTTCGCGTGCAAATGATTTATGTGTAAATGCGATGTTCAGTCCACGACTCCATGGGTTTGGTATTTCATTTATGATAACCAGAAACTAATGGTTGCAAATGTAGAGAAATAAAAAACAAAGCTGTTTCCCCGTCTCACGTCCTCACATCTGTCAGAATTGATTGGCTCGTTCGCATTACATAGTCGGGGCGTTTGTAACTGACTCTTTTTCGCCCAAAAAAGAGTCGGAACTCAGGATGACATTTAGCGGTGGTTTCTTGAAACGCGAGCCGTTCGGCGGTCGCGGTTGGTATATGGAAATCACTGCACACACAACGAAATGTGACTTGCGTCGGTCGGGACACGCACATGAAAGTTGAGATGGTCGTTCGAAAGGAAATTGCCATCTTCAAAGTGCATCGCCGTTCGGGTTGCCGGGGCCGGGGATCGAACTGTGCATGAGAACCGAGAGTTATTTTCACGACCATCTCACCCCAACCTCGGGAACGGGAAGGTATCGCGATGTCATGGGTCTTGGCCCTTGGAGCTAGTTAATTGGGTCCGGCTGTTTGACTCTCTTATGTATTTTCATTCTCAATGCTTGGTGGTCACTTCCGTGCAAAAACACTAAGGATGCCCAAAACTTACAGACATTTTCAAATTGCGTCATGATTATACGGATTTAATCAGTAATAATTATAACTCTGCGGAAAGACATTAGATAAAGTGATCTGCAGGTCGAGCTACTTTTGTGATATCTTTTATACCTTAACTTAACGTATACAAGACCAAATACACCTTGAGAGGCAAGCATGACAAGTAATCTATTTAAAGTTAAACCGATGAACGCCAAGCATATTTGCTTGCGAGCTGTTAGTATTAGTTTTTCCCCAAACGTTGCAGGTTGTGCAATGTGCATTTAAAAATCCTGTCTGCGTGCGTGCAACTTTTCCCTGCACATGCTTGTGTAAAAGCAACCCGTCAGCGTCTGGCTCGCCGCGAAATGCGCGTGAAACAGTTCGTCTCACGTCCAAAGGACATTCCACCGTTCAGTCTTCGCCGCTCCTTTGGTCGCAACTCCGCGTCTTACTGGTGTATTACACCATGCAGCCTGGCTGGACGCCCTCATCTCGGTCGTCGGCGTCTCTTGTGTAAATTGACCGGTGGGGCTGGGCGCACGCCTCCTCCACATGTGCCGGTGAAGTCCCGTCGGCAGTTATTGATGACTGCTCCTCGTGTTCGCCGACCCGACCTGACCGCCGCGCACCCAACGCCGTCCTCTCAGGCTAGCTAACCGACTTCCTGTCACTGGGAACGAGCGGGGATCAAATATGTGTGTTGCCCAAGTTATCACATACAACAACACCTGTAACGCTGTCAGAGTTCAGAATTAAAAGCATCGTTGCCAGGCCCAAGCCCCCTGGGGTTGTACATGGAAATACATTACTAAAAAACGGACTGTGAAATCTTTCTCCGACCACAAAAGAGTACAGACCTTCGAGACGCCACCAAATTTATGTATTGGTGATTTAACTGATTTCGAGATAGGTACTATGATACACTGTTAATCATGATCTGCTGCAAATGTCCTGCCTACTTTTCGATCGGCCTCTTGGCAACAAAGATGACGTACATGGGTTAGAGAAAATATGTAGAGTTTGTGGTGTAAGCCTATCTCATATCATCACCGCGTTGTGGTGAGATATACGACCTTTATCCACATATCAGACATACAAAAAAGACTTAAAACCAATTTTTGAAAATTCACGGAAGACTTGATGAACCGTGCTGTCGTTTTCACAACCAGCTAGGTTTCTCGGAAGATAACACGCCGATAGTCACAAGTCATTACCCACAACTATCATTATACAAATTGCATCGCCATCGATCGCTGATTTTTGTAAAAAGTGAAATGTCAAAGATGGTTTATGGCAATTGCGTATTAATTGGCTATGAATAAACGCGGGCCCGACAGGTCAGTAGGTTATCTGTGGCCGTTGTTTACGACGCGCCATGCCAAATGGAAGCACTATGAATCGCGCCCGAGCGCAAAGTCGATGATGATGAGGGAAGTGAAGTCCCTTGACCACAGTGGGTGAACACGTAAACCCATCGTAAACGAGGAAAGTAGGTAAGATTTGGGGAGCTAGGGTTAATGGATATCAATCTTTTCAAAACGATTTAAACAATTTAACTAACCAATGCGAAAGAGCATTTTTGCTGCTAGATTTAATTTCACTACGGAAATGATTTAATAAACAGCGCAAGAGAATAATAGATTTTGCACTTCCGCGGTCTCATCCCTCTAACATAAATCCCAATGCGCGGACCTATACCGCTGCAAGCAACGTTGACATTATTTGTCAGCTCTTTCCCAACCCACCTTGGTAGTAATAGAGCTGATCACCATACAGATATACATCTAACATGGATTTTGTTAGAAGTGGTCGGACTATAGAAAAATGTATCAAATAAGTTTCCATTTCCCACCACCCTTCTCTGAACACTTTTTGTCTAACCTGTTGCTGTCATCAAAGAGCATGGCTATAATAATCACCTTTAAAGAAAATTATTTCCCTCATTTGTCGTTCTTTAACCAATATGACGCCCTGTTACAGATTTGCAGTGCCAGCAATACGGCGAAGTCAACCAATTGGGAGGCGTATTCGTCAACGGCCGGCCGCTTCCCAATGCCGTACGTCTGCGCATCGTGGAGCTCGCGCAGCTCGGCATCCGACCTTGCGACATCTCGCGACAGCTGCGCGTGTCACATGGCTGCGTCTCGAAGATCCTCGCGCGCTACCACGAGACGGGCTCCATCCTACCCGGTGCAATCGGGGGCAGCAAGCCCCGAGTGACCACCCCCAAGGTCGTCTCCTACATCAAGGAGCTCAAGCACAAAGACCCCGGCATCTTCGCGTGGGAGATTCGCGACCGGCTGCTTTCCGACGGCGTCTGCGACAAGTACAACGTGCCATCAGTCAGCTCGATCAGTCGGATCCTGAGGAACAAGATCGGCACCATGGTGCACCATCACTCGGGCGGGCCACACCATCCGCACCTCTACAACTCGATCTATCCGTCGTACCCTTACCCCTCACCGGGAGGGATGCCCCACCAAGGAGTGGCTGCCGTCGCCGGCAAGATGCCCCCGATGGGGTCGTCACCATCGCCGCCCGCACACTGTATGCCTCCTCGGGGACCTCCGAGTCATTGTTGGCCGTCGTCACACTCCGTCTCCGACATTCTCGCCAACGCCCACCACCACGCGGCGGCGGCGGCTGCGGCGGCGGCGGCGGCCAGCTACCGGTCCACGGGCCAACATCCGATCGCCGCGACGCCCGGACAAGTTCCGGTGACGCCCGACCCGACATCGGCGGCGCAGAATTACAACTACTACCACATGTATCTGCAGAGTTGCAACTCGGCGCCGCACAACACGGCGCTGGCGGTGATGAATGGTCACCACGGACTTAGCGGACAGGCGACGTCGCTCTAGCAGCGACGCGTGGGACACGGTGGCTACCTTGGGGATTGCGAGGGTGGCGTCCTCAGGGTTGCTCCATGGAGGTGAAATGAGCTGGTGGGGAGAAGCTGTCGGTGAGGAAGGTGACGTGGCCAGTGCTGTGGGAAGTTGTTTAGAAGACCGGGTTCTAATTTCTTGAAGAACGTTTACCCAATGTCTTCCATCGAAATGGGTTCAGTTCTCTTTGATCAACTTTCTATTACCCGAGAGACTGCTTATCGCTAGAATGAAAAAACACTTTGCGCTGTGATTTTATATTGCGTACGTTTTAAGTCAACCCTGCAATGGTGTATTTCGTAAATTAAAAAAACAATCACTCTACCGACGAAGTACCATTCAATACCATCCAGCTATGATTGATCGTATACCTTAATTGGTATACTTATAGGTTTATAGGTACACTTAAAGTTTAAACCTTCGTGGTAGTACCTAAAATCTACATTACTTTACTTGTAGTACTAAGTGTAACCAAAATGCCAAATTAAATATATGCTCACCAATCTTAACTCTTTGTTCGTACCCTTATCCGACTGTATTTCCGTATATCGATGATTAAAATACACCAAAATAATATTTAAGTAAAATTTCAGATTTATGGTATACCATGTGTCCGCAAACTATTCCTACCGTTAATGAACCATTTCCTCACATCCATGATATTGATATTATATTTCTTCGGAGGATCTTAAAGACTTGTGACACTTCCTGCTACATTGGAAAGGAGACGATTCCTGAGGTGTCACTTTCATAGGCTAACTCTTCTGTCCTTCAAAAGGTAATTTGGCCACGTACTGCATTGGTGCATGGGCTAAAACAAAAATGGCCGATAGAAGGATGTTGGCGTAGCGTGCAGAGGCGTGTCTTCGTCTGACTATAAAGTGATCCTGATTTAGTGACTCCTCCCCCTCTCATCTCCCGCACCTAGCCTCCCCCATCGCGGTTGAATCAACACATCTCATCATCTTCGCGGCTCGGCTTTGATGTCGCCGCCCGTCCCGAGAACAGCCATGCTTGTTGCATTGCGCCATGCCAGCCGTACCATGCGTCTTCGTCAGCAGCCGCGATGCAACCGGAAGTAAGCAAACACGCAAAAAACAACAGTTTTGACGGCAATGATACTCCTTCTTTACAAATGAAGGACGAAAGGAGAGGAAAAACTGAACTTTTTTTTAAAGTGTATGATTGGTCACTTGCTTCCTGTAATTTCTGGAGAAAAGTCTCCAAAATCTACATCAGACAGAAAACCCGCTTCCATGCAACATATCCAATTAGTCCCCCATCACCTATACCACATCCAACATCACCTAAGTTGTACCTACAGGTTATAGGATAGTATTCTAGCTGAGTGCTTTTTCAATTTCCATGTTGGGTAATGAACGCATCAAATGTAATGAATGCAATCTATTTGCAAAATTCAAATAATTTAAAGTTACAATATGAAAGCCACTACCTACCCCAACGTGAGTTATTCGTAACGCTCAATCATTCGCCTTTCATCCCAGTAAAGCGAGAGAAAAAAATAAAAGCAAGTTATGATCACTCCATTATCTTCCTATATTAAGTAGCACCTGTTTCGGACCACGCTACGTCGAGCATGAGTCACATGACTCATGTCGTGGGTCGCCGTCAAAGGATGTCGTTGGAGGCAAGGCAGATGATGCATCCTTCGAGATCATTGCGTGGTCTCGCTCCAATTCCGATTTATATCAATTGCGGGTCAAGCTGTACGACGTGTGATTAATTTGGCTTGTGTTAAAAAAGGCACTCATTGTAAAAAAATCGGTAAGAAACGTACTAAAATGTGGGAATCAGGATTACTTCACTGTGTACAAAGAATGCAATTGAATGGAATGAGTACGCTTCACTCGTTACTGAAAAAACTAGATGAAAAGTTTGTTTATTTTTTATCAGGCTCAATGACGATGTGTATGTCTTTTACTGAAATAATTGTAGATTTCCCAGAAGTGATAGCATGCATTAATGTCCAAATAATAAATTTGTAAGACACGTTGTTGCATCATTTTACATGCTTTTTTTGCTCGTCGTTGAATCATGCGTCGCTTCCCTTTGAGTTAAGACTAAATCAACGTTCACGTTCACAGCTTTTATGATGATTAATGAGCTCCCTCTGCTTTATGCCTTGCGAAGACGCGACGCAAAGCACATTTCAGAGTTTTTGCTTAATTACTAACCGCGCTGATGCTTTTGGCCCCGAGCCCTTGCTTGCTCGCAGCCGCAGGATATTATGTAAAAGTGAGCTGCAGTCTTGGCCCGTGGTTAGCTTTATTGTGTTGCTTTGGTCGAATCGTTGTCCAGTTGTATGAAATTCAAGGGGTTGGAATTCATTAGAAAATAAGAATAAAGTTTAATTTTTTAAGTTTTACATCTTTGAAGTCATAAATACCAAAGGCAAATTAAAGATGTTACACAATAAATGGTGTTCGGTGTTCGCAGTTCAAAGCTGATTTGACTTGTCAGAGTGAAACCTGAAAGAGTTTAGTCAGGGTCGGCAGTCATTATTTCAGATATTTTGACAGCCACAACGCAAGCTGCGGTGCAATCGCCGGCCCGCACATGTGTGCCATGTATGCTGCATGCCGAGCAACGCCAATCCTTATACTTCTCAGTTCTCAGATCAACTGTAATGTCACTCGTACAGATCATTCATCAACAGAAACCACCCAGAAGTTGCACGGACTCGTTCTCAACATCGGGAGAATACACGATATGGCTAACGCAGATATTATATCCTATATCCTATACCTGACTCTACCTCTACCTGGCCAACTTGACGCAATTTTTACTGTACATATGCGCTTGCCAATACCGAATGTGCATAGCATCAAGATTGCATTCATTTTATTATTTATATGTGGTGAGTTGTTTCTGGATCACAAATGTACATTTACTTTTAATATACATGCCATTTTTGGCTGAAGTTATTTCATTTCGAAAAGACATAATTTGCCAAAATTGTAGCTGGAACTGAAATGGAGTGGTGATGTCAGTGCCACCGAACAGGTTCAAGCTGCCTTGATACCTAATCGCGCAATAGGAAGTTTAGCTTGCCAGCGAAACCCTGGCAACAGACTATCAACAATTAAATTACGTCACATGCCAGGTCGGAAGAAAGATAGGAGTTTTCGACTATTGTAAAACCGACACAGATCGCTCGAAACAACGTAGAAAGTAAAGGAAAAAAGGATATATGTACTTGTTTTAAGATCAACACAATAAAGTAACACAAAAGTTAGATACATATTCGCCATTCCACGATAAGAAAATCATGGGTTTATTTCTGCTCGCATGAAAATGAAATTACTGCACACCCGTGAAATGGCCCTGGGACTGCAAGCGCCTTATAAACGCAAGTATGTATCGCACGATTTTGAATACATTTATTATTTATTTAAAGAAAACTCTCTCACTAAAACCAGAGAATGAATTTGTTTGAAAAGAGTTTTGGACTGGTCAGGAAAATGTAAAAAAAAGTAATGGCATACCGATCCATTGCACTCCAGATCGATACGCCTATCCTTCTTGTGTTGGTAAATATTATGATTCACTACTTGCTCGGGTTTTGCTATATTGTTCTACATTGATGTTCATTGTATTAATATATTGTTTTAATTGGATGAGCGTAGTGAAGACTTCAATTTAACTCACCACTAAAAAAAGTCTGTGGTGTGTGTGTTTTTTTTAAATAATTTTTCGTTTTACTGTGTGTTTGTTCGCGCTCTGTAGGCCAAACGCCTAAATCAATTTCAATGAAAATTTCAGAGAACCTTCGTTTTCTCTGAACCTAGACATGCTAACTTTTTGAGCGCAATCCATGACATTTTTTTCCTGAAATTCGCATTTCAGTAAATTTTTCATAATTTAACGACTTTTTCGCCAATTAATTTGCTGTCTGTACGCCAAACGGCTCCATCTATTTCAATGAAACTTGTAGGATATGTTTTTTGGGTTTCAACGTATAGTTGTGATACAATTTTGAGCAATTAGTTCTGTTTTTTTCTTGGAAATCGCGTTTTTGTGGTATTTTTAGAGCGAATGGAACTTTGTCACACTCTACAGGTCAAAGTTATGTATTGTATTTGGTGAAACTTTTCAAGGACGTTTCATACGTTTCAACAAAGATTGAGTCCAATTTTGAGCGCAATCTGAAAAGTTAGTCTCTTTAAATTTTTCAAATTTTTCAAAATTTGTAGACCTTTTTAAAAATATTTCCCGTTTCTCCCCTGCATCAGTTGATTGCGTGTTTCATAGCAATCAGTCACATTGTTGCAGAAAAAAGAAGTTGGTAACTGAAAAATAGTCACATGTCATTTACAGAGACAGAAATCGTTTTTTTATCATTTTTTAGTGATTCTTTATCTTAAGAAGTTTTCTGAGCAATACTACGCTCATCCAGCAACGCGTTAAAAAAAAGCGTTACGGCGAAGCCCTAGTACTTATCAATGATAATAAATACAGAAATTAATGACGAAGGCCGCCTTTGTAATCTAATAGACCATGACATCTATTCGATAACTTTTGACACCGTGGGCGTTTAAATCTATTTACAAATTCTCCTTATCTCAGTGAATCTAGTACAGACCCAACCATGGATTAAGAAATCGCATGAGTAGATAAGTGAACGTCTCGAGTAACCAATGCGACAGGGAGTATATTATGTGTTGTTGATATATCGGGAGGGGTAGGAGGGGGTGGAGTGGAGGTATTTCTCCCTACAATCCCAGGATACTCTAGCTGCGCCGCGACGCCTCAAGTAACACTGCTGCTGAAGGTAGGAGAGGAAACCTGCCAGGCAATGAAAATTTTCAACAAAATTCTGCATGATCATTTTGGCTAAAATTGACAAATCCGTTCGCCGGCTGCACAGCCGTGCAAAGTCGGTCCGTACAATCTATGCTGTGAGAGAGCATATGCATTACACTCACAATATAGGCTCGCTAGCCGTAGAGATTAATCCTGTTCCGTTAATCTCTATGCTCTAGCTATACAGCGCGTAAAAGTATAATTTACCGGTAAAAAACGTGCATGTATTAGCTCCTTTAGACTCGTGTCTTTTCTCAATCTTAGCACTAGTTTTCAAAAAAAACTGTTAATTAAGTGGGTATTAACTATTAATGCCAAGAACTTCTAACAAACTCCCAACATTTAGCGAACTAGTATACTGTAGGCCAGTGACGACGCTAGGGGGTGGCCAGGGGGGGCCGGTGCCCCCGGAAAAAATCTCCGGCCACCCCACTGGCCACCC
>QKMV01000619.1:0-20780 GCA_003287335.1 Lednia tumana
ACGAGCACGAGCACGAGCACGAGCACGAGCACGAGCACGAGCACGAGCACGAGCACGAGCACGAGCACGAGCACGAGGGTGGAGTGTCAGCTATAGCGTGAGCCAGAGCGTGCCTCGAGGCGCTCAACAGTCGCTTCCGGCTACGATAGGAAATGTGCGAGTGTGAAAATAGGTGAGCAAAGGGTTAAGGGTTAGGTCGTCTGCACCCACCCGGGTGTGCGAGGAAAGGGAAGGAAGGAAGGAAGGGAAGGGGAAATTGAAGGAAAGCTATCCACCTTTACAGGATTTAGCCTGGCACTTGGTACTTCCTGGTACCTACAGTCGGTGATGGTAGTCGAGTAGGTACCTGCGTCACGTGTGGTTTCTGAACACACGAAAACACGAACATGTGGACACGAGAACGAGATATTGTGGCTTTATGTATTTAGCAGCTAGCTACAGGCTGAACATCTCCGCTATGCTTTCTGCTTCGGCTACGGGTGTGAATTGCGTTTGATTTTCGTATAAGTTAAGAAAGTCGTGATGAATAAAATGACTTGTCAAATCGATGAAACTTGATCTCGAGGATCCCGGGATATTATTGTTGGCTTCGTTGGAAAGATGATGGGCTAGCAGGAAGGAAATGTTCGTCTTTATTAACTCGACTTAGCTTGCAGTAAAACGGGTAGGAAACACGTTTAATAATCATATTTCAAAAAACTCGTTTTATGCCGCATAATATGGCTATAGCAAAGTAATATGGACATTTCTGTGGACGGAAAGGATAACACCTACTTTCAACATCGCGCGCGGTGGGCTGCTTCGCGGTTTTATATTCCAGCGTAGCAGTACCTATATGTTATTATGCGCTTAAACTCTAGTTTTATTTCTTAATTTAAATTTTTTATGTATTAGCTTTTAAATCGTATAAAAAAGTTCGTTATTACTTTATAACGAATTTTTTTAGAACTTCTTCATACTTATTTCGTAGTGAGTTCTTAGATTAATCCCTTATCTGCTGCCAATAAAACAGACTCTTCGAATGGAATGGAATGAAATAGACGAAGAACACGTTAGATTATTTCTTTCTTCAATTCCTGTGTTTTCCGTTTTCAATTTCCACGACACGCCACGCGCTGCAAGGAACTGACAACTTGACTTATTACTTAAGTACAGCCATGACAAAAAGATCGCGCGCGCGCACTTCTTTAAATATTATCACGTCAAGTTGCTCTTGGCGAACATAATTTGTTGAACCTGACGAGATTGCACTTCAATTTTCGGTTGACTTCCAAAAGACGCGTCGGCATAAAATGGGTTTCGGGGCCGGCCAGTTGACGAGGTAAAACGTTCATCTGAATTACCCATGAGAACAATTGGCAACATGAGCTAGTTGGAACCAAATATCAATCTAATTGTGGGGCCAGCTATGCGTTATCGTTATTGCATCCTGAGCAGAGATGTTTCATTCCATACGGCTGTCTCGAAGAGATTTAAATTCTAATTCATCATTTCATAGAACAACCCCCCCCCCCTTCCCTTATCCAAAACAAGATTGACTGTCACCCGTTGGCATGATCGTGCTTTATTTTGTGACAATAAAAATTAACTGGCTATTTGTCTTCTTGTTTTGAGCAAAGTTGAACCAATGTCCTTTTAATTAGTGGAAGAACTTAAGGCTAGTAATCGAGATTGGAAAAAGATTCATTGGCGCCACTTACTTGGAGCTGCTGTTGCTATTTACAGATGCCTTTCTGTGCCCGTTGCTAGAAACCTGCAAGAAATGCAAGAAAAACGTCAGTTTCAAATAGGTCACATGAAAATAAATATAGGATTTGTTTACGAGACTTTTGTGAAATCCGCAAAGAAAACGTATACATTTTTACGCTTCAGCTTATTTCTCGCATATTTTGTTTGCAATGAAATCATGAGAGAAAAGATGCATCGTATACACCAGTACACTTTGATATTAATATAATGGGCTTATATGTACAAGCTACAACCTGTATCATGCCGGAAAATGCATGCACTGATTGTTAAGCGCTGAAATAATTTCGATGGTGGAACTATCACATGTGTTAGTTCCGAACACTGTGCCGTTTTATCGAAGAAAATTGAAAGAAAATCGTTCTAGAAAACTTCCATATTATTGTTTGGTGATGCATTAATATTCAGTTGGTTAGCTAGGCTTTGTTTTCTTTTCTTATTTTGCATAAAAATACAATCATAATAGAATGCTTAAGATCGATAGTCACCTCTCATAATACATACCAATAGTAGGTAGGTATGTAAAAGTCGTGATAAATGTCAAGACATGTGGATATTCTGAATATTCTCACTCACACTCTCAGTTGCGAAGGTAGGGTCGATGCCGCGAACGAACTTTCGTCAGTACCGATGACAAATATTTCCAATTATCGCAAATAAGTACGGAGCCAAGTCATTTGCTCAAGGCATGTATCCACACTAGGGACTTCTCCAAAAGCTGTCTCGCCACCATGAAATAGTTCCGGCGCTATAAATAGTTGTGGGCAATATTCCAAGCATAAGTACAGGAATCCAATGTGGGACACAAAACCCAGTTGCATACAACAGTGAAATTTTAGTGAGACGCGATATATATATTTTGGAAAATGTGGATCTACGAATAACGTCCTTAGCACTATTTATCAGTTGTCATCAAAAGAAGTTTACGTAAGTGCACTTAGAAACCGTTTAAAGGTGCCTAATGCTGACGTGTACGTGCCGCCACCTCGCTAGCAGCCCCAAGCAGCCTAATTGACTAACTATTTGCTTTTCGGGAAGAGAAGGGAAGAGAAGGGAAGGGAAGGAAAGGGAAGGGAAGGGAACGGAAGAGAAGGGGCTCGGGGCTCGGGGCTCGGGGCATTGAACACAATCCGAGAAGGGGTTGTTGGAAAATTACGAGACGCTCCTTGGGGCGGGAGAGGTCTGGCAGGGGCGGGGGAGGCAACAGGTGTTGGAGTACTTCTCTGATTTGTTATACTCGCTATGCAATTTATAATAAAAATGGAAGAAGAAGCGCAAGTTTTTATTACGCCGTGTTTCGACTTTCGTGTGAAATAAAAAGATCAAAAGTTTTCAGGCAGTACATAATAAGTGACTCGGTGACGGAGGAGTATATTTTTCTTAAAATCGAGTCAGGGTTGATAATTTCGGTTCATGATGTCAAAGAGAAATTATGGACATAGTTACTATGTGTGTCGATCGATGTAGCCGTCTTCAAGTTTGCCGGAATCTTTCATGCATCATGCTCTCTGCGGCCCGTCCCGACGGCCGGGCCTGTTTCTTTTTGCTGTAATATTCATAAGTGTTGAAATCTTTGAGGCCAAGTTTGGTCTCGAATCAACTCCCCAAAGCGAAGCGTCGACTGAGGACGTAGACGTAATGCAATTTGCATACTTAAGTCGTGAGCGATAATATTCATTAACAGTTCCAGCAGTATGGTATGTTTTAAGTGGTTTGTGGCTCCTAAACGAGAGTAGACGCAGACATGGCGGACGCGGCGGCCGCGGTTACTGGGCCCGACCTCCTGGCCTGTTCGGGCAGGGCCTGTTTGGGCCGGGCCGGGCTGGGCCGGGCCGGGCCGGGCCCGAACAGGCCGAATGCATCCCCTATCACTTGCACACACATTTAGCGCGTACAAATATTAAACAACTTGTACCTACGCAGGGGGGGATTATTTATGTATAGGGAAGAATTCGTGCATTAAGGCGCACCGAACCGAACGACATAGCGCGACGATAACGCTCGAGCGCGACACATTTCCAAAAGTACGGTCAGACAAATTGCGGGATAAAATCGTCGTCTGATCTGCTTCCCGGGTGCAGTGCAACTTAGAACGCATTTTTCTCCTCATCGTTTGCACAAGGCACAGCAATTTCTCTTCCTGTCTCGCGAGCTCCGTTACATTTCAAGAGTGTCTTCCTCCTTCCTCTCAATCTCTTCGTATTATTTTGCCGATAACAAGAACAAGACAGTTTTGTTGGAGCCCTTTTGCGTGTTACCTTTCCCGAATTGTTTTAATGAGAACAGGAAAACGAAAGCTTTGAAATGTCACAAAGACAGTATCCGGTTCCGGTTTTGGTCTTCAAAATTGCCAGAGGAAAGATCAAAATTAAATTGAATTTTAGAATCATTGCTCTCTCTAGCCGAGTTCTTTTCTCTAAAACAGTGCAATTTGCCGAGGTGGTAAGTTGAAAGAAATGAGAGATGTGCTTTGCGGTGCGTCTTCGCCCTTATAATACCTACTCGGGTTCTTCTGCAGGGTAAGAACTTACGAAGACGTCAGACATGGTCAGACTTTGTATTCTCCAGAATAGAAAAGCCTTGTTAAAACACTTAACAGATGAGCCGACGCTCAACCGCAGCGAGCTTAGTTAGATAGATGGGTAACTTTTATGTAATTTGATAAGAGCAAAAGCATGGCCGTCGCCTTTACTTAGTCGTCTCGTCTGGTGTAACTAGCGACGCTCTCGAAGTAGTTACCTACACCAGATTCACCAGCCTCAGCTCAATTTAGCAATTCTAACCAACTTAAAGAATAACAAATTGTGTGGGTGGCGACTATGGTAGCCAAGCCTTCGGTTGGGTTGGGTTGGGTTGGGTTGGGTTGGGTTGGGTTGGTTTCTGTTGGGTTGGTTTGGGTTGGGTTCGGTTGGTTTGAGTTGGGTTGGATTGGGGCAATTTTCAAGGAAGCCCCACACTACGACGACCTTCAGAAAATATCAAAAGGTATGCACGGGAAATGAAAATAGCCCATTGTATGGCACTGCATGTAAGTGAGTGCTTATGTTTGGCTTACATATGTAAGCAGATAATAATATGGTGTGAGTTGTTAAATAGAGATGTGGTGTGGTGTGATGTGATGTGGTGTGCTGTGGTTTGGTGTAGGATGGGACTATCGAGAGGAGGGAATGCTATCTTAGTTCTTAGATTAGACTGAGAGCTCTGGGTTGAAGCAAAACGGCTAGTCAAATGAAATCAAACTCATGCACGAGTCAAGTAAGTTACACTTGCTTGAATATTCACAAAGCTTGGGGTAGTGAAGCGCTGTGAGAGTGGATACCACTTAGAAAAGTCATTAAGAGCCGCCTCAACGAGCCTAGATAACGTCGCGTCGCACCGTCAAGCTTCGCTTAGATTTGTGTAAGAAAACCATATGTATGCAGATCTATCTAGCAAGAACAGTTCGCCGAATAAAACTGCGGTCGCTTCCTTCCTCCACCAAATCTTCTGTGCGTATTCACTTTATTGCAAATTTTCGAAACACTATCGACTTAATGCGTAGCTTTTAATATTAGCTCGTAGCTTCTTAATATTTCATAATCGTATTTTCCTGCTCCTTGATTGAAATGGTGTACCTACGTTCTGTACACAATTAGTGGAGTCGTCTAGTATTGAATTTCACTTGACTTCATGATTATTTAATCAGAAAGAAACTCCATGTACAATTGGAACTGTTTAAGTAATCATCCCATGGAAGAACCCAAAAGTTTTCTTCTCGTTCTCCAAATTTGATTTACGTTTGGCATTCGTGTTGAATTTGCTTAGCTGTCAGCTGACTGCAACGGGTTTTTACAAAAACCAATGGAGCTTTCTTTACAAGAACGAACTTTAGCAGGTCGGCCACCACTTTGATGGAGGCGCCGAATAAAGATTGCTCTTCGTCGCTGGCTCTACCTTCGGTGATGCTCACATTCGGCTAGATAGTCTAGGTATTAAACCATAACGTGCAGAAATGTTCGCTGATAGTTGATCAGTATTTTAATTTATGTTACTCATTTGAAATTACGTCACGCTTCCTAATATTTCATCATTTATTTGTGGCCTGGTTCCAGTGGAATCTAGGAACCGGAACCGGAAAATGCCAACGTGGCAGAGGTCAGAATCGAGCCAATTCTCGGCGCGTCCATCAATTAACTCGACGCCAGTGGCAGGGCAGCCCGATGGTCCGAAATACGCGGGCATTCTCTCACCATTCGCCATTCACCTACCACCGATCACCGATCACCGCCCGATCTTATCTCCCGCTTATCTTACATATTAACTCCGCGTTTAAAACAGCAAAGGACAACTTAAAATATTTTTCTGTCTTGTTTAGTTCCAAAGTCTTGTTCACCTCTTCCACAGTTTTTGCCAAATAGAACATTTATTGGAAGCTATAAATATACTTTTTATTAGTTATGAATCATCAATTGATAATTGGTCAGGCTATTTATATTCACTATTTATGAAGTTTTTGTTATATTTTCATTTTCCAATCAATATAGCTATCAATTTGAAATATCAGTTTGGTCTACTAAGCCGAAATTGATGATGATTTTCGACAAACCGATGAATTCGGCGACTAACTGCGCTCGGCCGATCCCCAAGGCATTATGCTAATTCGTTGTAATCAATGCTTGTCGTGATAGATTATGCGATAAAAAGTGAATAGAAGTTCGTGCACGGGCGTAGGGTGGGCGGAAGGGTGGAGGGGGTTGGGGGGGAAAGAACAGAGACGGAACAAAATTATGTCTTTTCAAACAGCTGAGTTGACTGTAAATAATATTTACTGCGAGTAAAACTGATACTTGCATGAAACACGAGAGTCAAAGAAAGCGTCGTATTTTTATGAAATAACAACCTGTATTTAGCCTATAATTACCGACTGATGCATGTGGTGACCTAATAATATCTTAGGTACAACAATTGCAAAGCTCAAATTTACTAGATCGGAAGATAACGCTCACATGCAAATTGAATGCCAGCAATCCATTCGTTTAATCCGACCATTAATTCCTTTTGGTTAATCTTTCTGTCAAACCACCAGACACCGTCACCGATACTAGCAAGTTTCTTGCTTAATTTGAGCTTACTTTGAAGGTAGGCTGCGTCATGGACGGATTACTAGACAATTGGAATGGAGTGGGTTACATTACGCTCCTAGTCCTAGCTTCCTAGTCCTAGTTTGCAATGTCAAACCGTGAGCCTGTTCAGTGTTCCTTTAGGAGCCTATAGGAACCACCATAGCACGGCACCATACATTCGGTTATCAGTGGATGTAATCCTTGTTGCTTTTGCTCAGAGACAATAGATCCCGAATCATACGACACACTAATTGGTTACTTCTACCATTACCCAAGGTAAGTCTGGAACAAGGCTGCCGAAAACTCAACGTGATACTCAGAAGCATCGCCAAAATTGCATTTTCATTTCACATCAACCAAGTTGCAATCTGGATGCACCAGTATTTTATTTCTATTGCGAAAGACGTGACGAGTGCTAGTTTCGATTGCTGTTAACATTAGGAATTATCCATTCCTAAATAAACGTATTTCAATCATGAAATCAAACCCCACAGCAAACAATTTGCTTAATTTGGGTCTCTTAATAACTATCAATTCAACATAACACAGAAGTTTGATCGTAAGGGCAAAGGGTGATTACTCCAATAAATCACCGTTCCATCAAAACACGAGCGTACTACTACTATTTACCCCCACTACCACTATCACTACCACTACCATTACCGTTGCTATTATTTTCGTTACACTTATAAGTAGCTGATTATTGATTGATTGATTGATTGAATTAGGTTTAGGCGCGTGAACCGCTAGACAATGTTGAGCTCTAATAGTTAATCATGAACAGGCAGTAATTATAAATTAGTGAATTATAAAACCAGTTTCTATATGTTGGCGTGATCGTGCCGTGATAAAAATATTTACGTTGTATTTTGAGACACGTGGATTTCCCGAAAATATGTGCAAGCGCATGCTTCAGTCGCAGCCTCTAGCCTCCAGCCTCCAGCCTCCAGCCTCCAGCCTCCAGCCTCCAGCCTCCAGCCTCCAACCTCCAACCTCCAGCCTCCAGCCTCCAACATCCAACCTCCAACCTCCAACCTCCAGCCTCCAACCTCCAACCTCCAACCTCCAGCCTCCAACCTCCAACCTCCAACCTCCAACCTCCAACCTCCAACCTCCAGCCTCCAACCTCCAACCTCCAACCTCCAGCCTCCAACCTCCAGTGTGAAATGTCCTACACGCCTGTCTACAGCTAGCCGAGAATGGTGGCAGCTATCGCGTGGTATTTTATGCAATTGTGCCTGCCACCCAGTAGAAAGATTTAAAATTGAACACGTGACTAAATTAAGTTAAACCCCGGTGGCTGAACGAGCTGGGGTAGAAGCGTCACATCAATATGCACAAAACACAACACCGGGCTTTTCATTTAGCACAATTCATTTACTAAGATTAGAATATTAACTGGCGGAAGTTTTATGATTGAAATCAATTTGGGTTTTTTTTACCCTGACTACGTGAAACGCAAATGTATGACATTGCACTCTAGTGAAAAGGATTGAATGGATGCTGTGCTGTGCCTATCGCTCTAAGTCCGGTCTTCCATTTTCCCGCTCGTCTGAAATCTATCTAGCCGCAGGCTCGCAAGACCGCTGTGCGGCGCTGCGCCTAGCTTTTGGAAGCACCTATACTCAATCCTCCGAGCAAATGACTCGTATGATTTGTTGAAATTGCGACAATCTAGTTAGGGGAGGTAATTATGAAATAATTACTGTGTTAACGAATAATTTGTCAGCGTGTGTAAATAGGGAAACTCATTTGAAGAGGGAAACCTAGTTCGCAAAGAAAATGCGTGTGGAGAAAAATCAAACTGCAGGGTAGAATTTTCCGAAAAGAGCTTACCGTCCAAGCGTTCCACGTCCACATATGGTAATAAAAGTGACCAGATGTATTATTTATCGAATGTCCCTTGTGAAATGTTGGATTTCTAGGTGGTAAAACTTCAATTTCTAATCGATCTACAATATTCCTAACAAAATGGCTCCACAGCACGCTTTTGAAGAGATAATTCAACCCCTTCGAACCACATCCATGATATATTTGACAGGGTTTTTATCTTTTATACATGAAACCTTTCTGTTACGTATTCGCGAACCTGTCCCGATGATTCGATTGCTCATGTCTTGTATTCCGAGGACTTCAAAGGTATAATTCTCCCGACACACATCTCACACTCGGGAGTCGGGAGTTGGCATGGGAGAGGAGAGGAGGCGCCGCCGCCGCGCGCCGGGCCATGCCGGGCCATGCCGGGCCTCGTCGAGCCTCGCCTCGAGGCGTTCGCCAGCTCGCCTGTCTCCTACTCCCGCTACGTCATGCATTGGAACAACTCAGCAATACGTGAGGAAGCTGCTTAAATCCTGCAGCCTATCCCCAATAGCCATCCCGTACCACATCAGGCTTGCACATCCCTCAGCCCCTGACCGCTTCCTTGTTGGCTGCCACTCATCGTGTTGGCTGCTTTCATTGACGGGTTGTGAGATGCAGCTCAGATCACATGTAGCTAAAATGGCAGGGCACCATCGGTGCTTTATAGCTAGGCCCTAGACGCTAGATGCCGCCGCATTCAGGGGAAATAAGCTTGTTTTCATCATTTTGCCTGCATGAATACTGGATGGTAAACATAAATGTGGTAAATGTGTACAATCTTTTGGAAGCTGTTTGCTGCTCCATTTTCCGAATCAGATATAGTATATTACCTACACGACGCGAAGATTCTTGTTAATTCCGTCTAAATCCGAACCTTTGACGGGATTCTACAATTTACATTGGAGTAAGTTATTTAACAGTCGTCATTAACAGTCGTCATTTATATGTTAATTACTGCTTTGCTTTGCTGAACACATGCTTGTATAGGTACGAGACCAAATCGATCGTAATCTTCCCATATATCACTTGATCGTATATCCTATTATTGCTTTCCTGGATTGACTACACAAAATTACGAATGTAGAATGAAGATTGCGGCATAAACAGCGGCAGTAGGAAGACAGTGAATCCGTCACAAACAAAGTAGATATTATGTCCATGACTTCAGCGTTTCTCTATTATTCTGGAAGATAGTTTGTTAACTTATATACTTGGGTAGTGTCGTACTTTGTATTTGAGATTCTCTAACACCATTTTGCCTAACTGAGTACCGGATCGTAGGCTATCCACCAATACGTGAGTGAAATGCGCAAACCGACAGACAAAATAGGAAACACGTCCTCTTCTTCAAGAAACTATCTTATACCGAGCGGCAGCAAAAAGTTTCTTAGCTTGTTGCGCCAACACATGATCTAATCCAGGAAACTCGCAAGAAACTTAAATGGTCTGCATTTCAAAGGTCTTGGAGTTGGATAGAACCATACAACCCTTGGCTTGAAACCATGGGTTTTATCAGCGAGGAGAGTAGCGAGCGACACTAACCGTAACCGGCACTGCTAACTGAGAGAGTATCAATTGAGAGAGTTTTTGCTACGTATTTCAATAGATGCCACACTGCATCTCACAGTGCGTGACTTAAAATACCAACACGAATTGTCTTTCCAAAGCTCCATCCCATCTCTGCTTCGACCTAAATCATTTACTGAACTAAAAATCAATTTTTAAATGAGGAGGGTGTTAGCCTCTTGGGAGATGCTGGATGGAGCCTGGAGGGTCAAATTCGCCTGTGCATCCTCCTGTTTACTACAATTTAATATTAGATTCATATTGGTCAACTTATGTGAGACTACATTTTACGTGTGATGTGACTTAAAATCTTTGCGCACTTTAAAATATAAATTAGCCGTGAAACTGTCAAAAAAACTATGACGTGAATCAAGCGTGCTGTCTGGTTTTATTGCATAAATTAAACGGTTGTTCGTGAAGTGAATAACTAATATTTAAGCTATAAATGTTTCTGTTTAAGAACACAGGAGAGCGCAGTTCAAATATCGGCCGATCGGCTGCTTGGGTTGTGCCATAAAAATGGAAATGTCGTAGGTCTCTGTCGGGAAAGTTTTCCAAGCTAATGTGATTATTTTAACATCTTGCAAACTTTACTCCATTCAACATTTCAAACTGTAGCCGTGAATATTTTTTGTTTTGTTGATGATGACACGGTAAATCACACACTTCTGATTTCTGAACATCAAAAGTGTTACCCTGCAAATAAAATAAGAAGCACGATATCTTTGACATTTTAGACGGAAGTGATGAATCTAGCTGTATTATTTCCGGCATATTTCGCCCATTGTATATGTATAATACAATCCTCTCTAAATGTATAAACGATATGCGCAAGCGACGGAACGTCATATCGCGGTAGTCTTCATTCTTACATCTTTCCAGCTAATTTCTTCACAGAATTATTGTATTTTCAAGCGGATTGTGGATGACGTCTCGGTCATTGTGAAATTTCCATGCGGCGACGTATCATTTTGACACAAAAATCATTAGGATACGAAGTACGAAGTACAAAGTACGAAGTACGAACGCTAACCGCTCTCTGGCCATCTTCTTCTCATCCAGCTTCACGGTAGCAAGCGGCATCGCCCCCACCATCTTCATACCATCGTCATACATCATCAAACCAAAGGCATCTGCGATTTTTCCTCGCTTGCGTTACGTCCCGCGTCCCACGTCCCGCATTTGCTGCTCATTTTCTCTCTCCCTCTCGCAGTCCCCTCGCACAGAATGCGAAAAGTTTCACAAAAACTTGCCGGTTGGTGTTGATAAGAACGTTAATACAATTTTCCCGACATTAACTTGCCACCCTGTTAAACGAAATGTGCCATGTTAATTGATTAAACTCTTATATAGTTAGTTTAGTACACAGGAATTGCCTACTCTTCTTTAGAGACTACTTGCTTTTTTGTCGTATTTATCAAAATGTGCGAACATTTTTGGAATCTTCATAGCCGTTTTTTCTTACAGGCCTGTTTTCAAGTACATTCTTAAAGTACTGATAATAATATTTCTTTCTCGCACGTTTGTAATCTTGTTTAGTTTGATTACCATTTGAGTGATTCGATTAATAAAAGCCATTACGTATCATCAGTGGTACCTATTGCTTGCTAGATTCTCGCTAGGCTACGTGGTAAGTGTTACATGTAGCATCTCGACACGTTCGTCTCAGCAGGGATAAACCAATATTTACCTGGCTGGAACCACCACTACCACCTCTCGTGGTATGTTTCGAAAGTTGCCTAGCTATTATCGGTTTGAGACAAAGTAACCACAAGTAATTTTTTCCTTCACGAGTCGAACGTGGGCTGTTGCAAACGCGCTGCTTCACAAATGCTGCGAGTAGCCCGACTAGCCTATAGCGTTAGCTAATGGAAAACCAATATCTAGAAATGACCGTTTGTTTGAATTACGTAACACCAACCACCTTGTTTCCTGAAAACAGAAGAATCCTTGATCTTCGGATTATTGGCTGAAAATTTTCCACGTTCTGTGAAGAAAGGAAGAAAGTTGTAACAACACTTGACTGCACACGTGTATTCGGAAAATTTTTAGTATGGTTTCTACACACACGAATACCATGCGAGTTCCAGCACAAATAACGGCCTCGGACAGAAATGCGAAGGGAACATACTTGCTCAATAATTTGAGGTTGAATATCTCCGTTAGCGCTTTTGCCAGCGTCAAGAAAATGTACTCTTCCAACTGTAACCGAAACATTTCGTCGAGCAATTAAGTAGACTGTTGTGGTCTTCAGTAAGTGTTGCAGTCAATCGCGTGAAATTGCCGTGGAGCAATAAACGGGAGGTAAATATCACTATGAGACATCGAATGATAAGTCAACTCAGCTATTTTATTGAGAATGATAACTTATAGCTCGTCTTGCGAAAGGTCTCTAGAATCGCATTGCATCGCATCAATAAAATTACTTATTATTTGTAGCTGTGTAAACAATATTGCAATGTTGACGTTTGTTTTACGATATAATAGCGTGACCCAGTAATTCCCGACGGTGAAAATACGTGTTGAGAATCAGCTGGCTTATTCGGTCCAATTCGAAACAAGTAGAGTGATTACTCGCGAAGCGTCACAAAGCCGCATTCTTATTTACCTGCGCCATACATCGATTGGTCAACTATTCATTTCCCTCATCCTTGGTACAATGGCAGCTCAAAATATATCCTCGCTTTTTATTGACACTTTTCACTCGTTTTAAGAGCTCACGTATTGTTTTTGTAAATGATTTAATTTGATTGCAAGTGTACTGTATACAGTGAGAGAGTATACTGCGTTACACCCACAAAATAGGCTCTCTAGCCATACCTTCCTGTGTTAATTGCCACCATCGCCCCTGGCGGAAAAGTATGCTCTCCCAGTAAATAGAGTATACGGACGAACGATTTGTATAGAACCTGTCAAATCTGGGAAACAAATGCCCTCGAGATTTGGTTGGACAATTTCAGCAACTAGCCCTGCAAGGCTGCCACTTCTGACATTACTGCATTGACGAACAACATGCAGAAAGAGAGAAACACAGCCTATTTCTTTACCGAAGCTTTCTATTCCACCCTTGCCTAGGGTCCCTAGTCTAATTCTTGCACTATCTACTACACGCACGATCTCCACGACACGGGTCTTCAAGGCATTGGCTTGGTATTCTATGGCAAACAGCTAATCATATGCAGTGATTTCTAGAAAACGGACTGTTAGTTTCCTTATCGGCTATTGAAAAACTGGTCCTAAGAATTTTTCATTTTGTGTCTTAAACGACCTAGTAAATTACGATGGTTTGAATAATGCAAGTGCTTTAATCGAGTAATTATATTATTGTAGTCTTCAAAGTTTGTGCAAGAGAGCCTAGTGATCTGGATAGTGATCTGGGAACTGGATGGTGAGGCTTTAATGGAAATCTTGTATGAAATAGCCTGTAAGCATGCTGAAGGTAAGTCAAAAAATGAAGTAATACAGAGGAAGGAGTTCAGAGGAAGCCGTATAGCGAAAGGAGTATAGAGTAAGGAGTACAGAGTAGGGAGTAAAGAGCAAGGATTACAGAGCAAGAAGTAAAGTGTGAAGAATACAGAATACAGAGTACAGGGTATAGAGTAAGGATTGTAGAGTAAAGAGTACAGAATAAAGAGTACAGAGTATAGAGTAAGGATTGCCGAGAAAGTATTACAGAATAACGAGTTCAGAGTACGGAGTATAGAGTTAGTATTACAGAATAAGGAGTACAGAGTCAGGAGTAGAGAGTAAGGAATATAGAGGAAGGAGTACAGGGCAAGGAATCCAGTGTAAGGAGTGTGAAGTGTGGAGAGAGCATGGATATAACATACGTGCTGGCAAGTGAGTGCGAACGTGTGCCATACGAGTGCACTTAATAACATGAGTCGTGCGTCGTGCGTCGTGCGTCGTGCGTTGTGCGTTGTGCGTTGTGCGTCGTGTGTCGGGTGGCGTGCGTCGTGTGTCTTGCGTCGTGCGTCTTGCGTCGTGCGTCATGCGTCATGCGTATTGCGTCGTGCGTCGTGCGTCGGGCGTCGGGCGTCGGGCGTCGGACGTTGGGCGTCGGGCGTCGGGCGTCTTGCGTTATACGTTGTGCGTCGGGCGTTGGGTGGCGTGCGTCGTGCGTCGTGCGTCATGCGTCGGGCGTCGGACGTCGGGAGGCATGCGTTAGGCGTCGAAAGAGCGGCGCTGCTCAGAGCCGCGCTTTGCGTTCTCCATGCGCCTGCTTCCGCCGTCATGCATTGTACGAAAGCATAGCAAGTTTTGTCATGTCAGTCCGTAACAATGGGATAATAATATAATACACAGGATTTAGAAAAAGGGCTTAAAATAACATCGTCTGTGTGATTTTGTGTACCCCCGTGGGTATTTTCCGGTGACAAAAGCGCGAAGTACTCAGATATTTTGTAAAACAAAATTTAAGAGGGTTATAAAAATTTTTGATATGCGTGCGTGGGATGTTTGTGTGTTTGTGTGTGTGTGTTGTGGGTGGGTGTGCTTTTGCTTTTATACAATATAATATTAAAATTGAAACATGCTATTGGAATGAAGCATGTACGTAATGCGAATTCATCTGAATGCTGAAAAATAGCTACACTCAGCATCACACAGAATTATAGTGTGTGCACCATATTTTGCCCAGGCAGGCAGTATTATTTAATTTGTTTAATTTCTAAATTTTTATTTGCCCTCATTTTCTAAATACAAGCAATACAAAAATGTGGGAGCATAAAACCAACGTAGTAATTGAAACACATTGTGTGTACACTCTATTACTTAATCAAAAATCTGCGTTACATTGGATATTGTACCTTTGTGTTCATTGGTATTGGGACATCAACTGAAAAATGTATGATCCGTAGTTCTTTTTCCACCAGAGAAATTATCACGGTGGAGTGGTGGTCTGGACAAGGTTGAGCACAATTTGGGACAAGAAAGAAGGAACTGTGTTTTTTTGGTGGGCATCTCATGGAAAGATAGAGAGAAAATGAATTTATTAGATAGAAAACTAATGTAATGGACATAATAAATAGAACAAAAAGTTTTAATGGAGTTTTGCTTGTTCTGAAGATCTGGACATTTTGGCGGAGGTGGATGTGGATGTGGATGTGGATGTAGAAACAGATCTGGCTCGTCGGGGAGTCAGTGGGGCTGAGGGCAGGAAGCTGTTGCAGGAAAATGCAGGGTGAAGCGTTTACTAACTATGTCGGTTGCTCTTGGAAAGATATCGTCAATGAAGTCCATGCTAAAGTTGGGAAACGCTTTAAAAATAAGCATCGCTTTTGTGCGGCCCTACCCTCCCTCCTTCCCTCCCACCCAGCCAGCCTCCTATCCCTTCCAGCCCTACATTCCCTTGAATGGCGATGCATGCAAAATTATTGCTGCCTCTTGGAGATGTGGAAACATTTTGAAAAAAAAAACCCAGAAGATCTAAGAATTGAACTAATCATGCACTTATTTTTGTTGGGAAACATGAATGTCGAACGCGATTTTTCTTTTCCCGCCGATTCCTACGTGAGTTCAAGTTGCGATGCGAGGCTTATGCTTGGTTTTACAACCTGTAAGGTCAACGCTAACGCTGAGATAAAGGTCGAGTAAGGACTGGTTTTTCAGTGGTCCATTAAGAACTAAACAATCCGTTGACATGTGATTGGTTGTTTATATGGTTGTTGTGAACCCGCGTTGGCAGTCAAGCACACCCAAGGAAATGCATAGCAATCTGAGTTGGTATCATACATGTTTTATCTCTGCGGTCCGAGTGACCAGTTTTGCCAAGCGCAACCTTTCGCAGTAAAATAGCGTCAAATATGATGTTAGAGATATCAACTGGTGCCATGGTAAATGTCTTGTAGGTGTCAGTAAAATCTTCGATCAGACTTGGCAAGGAGGGTAGCTAACAGGATCGGTTCAAATTGCGTGTGGCAAAAGGGAGAGGGGGGGAGGGGGGGAGACATTCGTCGTAATGTCGGCTGGTCGGCCCTTAACCGCTACAGTAATGCCGGTTGCGCCGGTACTGCCAGTACTGCCGGTACAGGCCGGTGCTAGCGGCTTGCATGCCGCAGCTCAGTACGGGCCGAGGGAGAAAACTGTTAAATGATGGCTTCGAAAACCTCTTGCCTGCTCGAAAAGACCCCTCCCCTCCCCCCGCCCCCCTCCCCAATCCGCGGTCGTAGATGAAATAAAATGTGAACAGCATATGACCTGAACATTTGGTTGTAATTAAAAGATTATCGGGGATTTTCATCTGTCTACTTTCTCACAGCAGTATTTCAAAATTCCAACTGATTTACTGCTTTAATTTCCACAGTGGAACTTTTAAAGGGCGAACATTTGTATGCACCGGTATAAACAGTAATTAAACCATATTTAATACGTACTTTTTTATTTCACTTATTGATAAACAGAAGCACACGACATGCACGACGTGTGGCTTCTGCAATTGTGATTTCATTGGGTAGTGCTAGACTGGAGGTAGAAGGTAGGCGCTTATAGATACTAAATACTAATACTGGGTATCAAAAAGGTATCAAAGGGAAGGCTTTATACGAGTTCTGTGCACGTGTCTTACATGTTCCACTCTTACTCAATGCTTGCGTTTCTTTCCCTACTGAATAAATTTTTTATTAAAATTAATGTTTTTCTTGGTTTGTCACAAAAATCATTATTTACGCTCGCAATATTCGCTTCTGTGTCAGAAAGTTCGATGCTTTTTTTCTTTTATGCCGCTTTTAATGTTTCAGTAACGTAGTATGCCATATGGCACTTTGTAATTATATGGTACATGAGTTAGTATCACAATAGTGTAAAATAATACTTGGAGTAAAGGACAATATTTAGTTGAACCGAGGACATCGCTTAGCTTCGCTTAGTACACGCTACCTATAACTCCTAAGCGATAAGAACAGCTAGCTAGAATTTGTTCGGATTTACTACCAAGGGTACAAGATGTATACTATAAAAGACGGACAGGTGTTAATTAGAGCAAATGTCTGCTATTATAAAGGTAATTAAATCTCATCCGTCCATTCAATCGATTGCCGTTGTTTCTATCTCACCAGCACCACACTGTTTTCTACTGGCATCGATCACAATATTGGGTTAAAAACGAACAATATTGCGATACTCATTCGGTTCGAGTCATCATTAAGTTTGATAAACGGAAACCACACGTATGTTGAGCATGGATTATAAACTTTCTGAAAAGTAATACAATTTTACGTCAACCTACATTAATGAGGTGCGTAGCTGCGAAGGAATTGTCGAGCGCGAAAAAAGAAGCATTCGCATGGTTCGGGGTGAGTTCGGGTCGCGGTGGGGGTGGCAGGGGCGGCGGGGGCGGCGGGGGCGGCGGCGGGGGGCGGCGATGATTGTGTGGATGCGGGAGGATTAGGCGGGAAGTGCTATGAAAGCAACCGCGTCCAAGCAAGCGGCTGGGTGACCAGACTAGACCAGACCAGACTAGACCAGACCATGGTCGCCCCGGCTAGCTAGTTGCTTCCTTGATATCCGACACGAAAACTTGGGGATGGAGAGCTCTAGTTGACCGAACACATCGGATATACCCCTAATTGATTCACAAATATTTGGCCACGAAAGTGCGTTCTAAATAATAAACTTTGCGGACAATTCAATTACCTATGACGAACATGAGTAAATCCTTTTTTCGGAAGCTGACGCCATGTAGATGTAACATGGTCTATTTATAAAGGCTAACGAAAACACAATGGATTTTATCGTGTAAAGTAGGCCACACAAAATGAAACAACAAACAAAAAAAGGGAAAATGTCGTCACACTTAGTAATAATATGGCAAATATTTAGGGCTTCCCGCGAACAGTTATCATGAAATCAAAAGCCTGCTGTGCTGTTAGAAAAGTCCCATTACCATACGATGCTCTGCGGGCATATAAAAGGGCGTAAAGGGATGTAGAATAATAAAATATCAAATAAGCAATCAACATTTAGCTTCGCTTGACTTGACGGCCAATTCGCAGACTAATTCGCCTAACGTCGTGGTGCATCTAATATTATGGTATGTACCTATAAGGTGTGTTCCCAAATAGCGACCCACATCATGCGAGTAGATTTTCGCTCACTCGTAGGATTTTAATTTAGAAAACTGGACATCTGGAATTAGCTCCTGAGATGGTCAAGAGATAGCGCAAGCTCATTTCGGTATTTTTCTTTCTATCTACATTCTACACATACCTGGACACACGTGAACGCGGTGGGCAGGCAGGCAGCTACAAGAGTGCGAACGTACTTTGGAAATGATACTCGCTGCTTGCTGCTTTACTCCAGAGTTCCATGACAGCCTACAGCACACAGCCCCACGGTCCCCCCAGTGACCAGACAAAAATTGCATGAGGTAAGGGAATAAACATGGCAATGAAAAACTTCCCTCGCTTTTCCCTGCAGGACGGTTTCCGTCTCTTGGGAAATGAGCCTGTGGTTCTATGGGCACCTGACCTGGAATCTGAATGTGGTTTCAGAATTTAATCACAAATTAAATCTGCGATTCTTAAACACTGACGAAGTCGTTTATACACTGACTGAGAAATAATATTGTTGTCATTTATCAATGTCAAGGAAGAGCAAGACTAGGTACCTAATGAAATTTTAAAATTTAATCCAGAAATAAAAATTTCATTCGCATTGATACTTAGTGGAGGCCGATCAGCCTATATGTAGGGGGGAGAGTCAAACTAGGGACCACCACTAATTGGATCATGGATAAATATATCAGTTTATAATCATATTATTCCCAACGAAAAAAAAACATGTAGCTCAGAGAAGCTCCGAGTATCTGGAGTTTGTGTTGAAAACCTTCCCTGTGACATTATTTTCCGTCAAACACCTGAGAGTGTTTTATGACTTTTAAATGCAAAATTAATTAGAAAATAATCTCTAGATAGGATAGCTGCGTCTGATGGTTTCCATTGAGCCTTTTGGTGGTCCCCGTGCCCTCACCAGTCCCCTCCGACCCTCTAGGGCATAATCACATTTGTGTGAAGGGATCTCCTTGGAGCTGGATGCTACGCGGGAGAAAGGTAGGCGTCTCTTTCTCAAATCCACAATCGGATCCCGGCATGTCGTTCGTCGAACTTGAAGTCGGAGGATAGGAGATCATGCAACAATGCACTCAATATGATATCGCATCACCTCATTGTTTTGTGTTCTTTTTATGCAGGTACATATATTATTATAAGAGACAAAATATTGTTCGGTATCAGTCAAAGATACTAACTTGGCATCCACATTTCTTTTAAAGTTAACAATCTCTGACTAAAAATACACTAGAGGAACACTTTCAGGCGTGTTTTCATTTGAAACTCATTACGAGGCTGAAAGATGGCCCATCTATCCAGCAATTTTATCTCAATCAACGTAGACGCTGATAGAATTTAGTCACCCCTCAAATATAACCATGTAAAGTGTAATTGCAAATGGTTGGATTAAAATTGTAGTGCAAGAGCTCAGCGGGAGATGGGACGGGACGGGTAGGAACGGAACGGGACGGGATTTGCCCAATGCGTTACCCTAATGGGATGTGAAAACTCTGCTCTATGGAATATTGCAATTTACACGGAACTCGGCTATGTGAACGCGCATAAACTACTGTGTTTTCATTATTTTCTGACATATTGAACCAAATCACCTGCGAAACTGATTGCAAATGCGAGCTGGATATAAATCGACGCGATGTTCTGTGTTTATTTCTTTAACGAGTACACAGCTCGCGCGTGTGTGTTTTTATAATATTCGTGACAATGTCACAAAAATCACGACCGTATTATCACGAAATGCGAAAAGTGTGGTGTATGTTATTAAGGTGCGCTGAGCAGAGCGCAGATTTTTGCATGGGTTGTATCTGCAGGCAGCCGTGGAGGAGAGAAGAGAAGCTTGCCGAGTGGTCGTGGTGTGGTGGAAAGCGCAACTCGGCAGATAAAAGAGATACTTGAATCTCTTTGCGGATAGGATCCCAGAATTCTCAAACGACAACATTATGCTGCTCTCGAGATCAAATTGCCCAAACGGTTTTCTATTCTAATGGTCTGCCTTGCGATCGAACAGTATTAAATACAATTTCGTAAATTTCGATATCGGGAAGCAGTTTTTTAAGATTGCGATCGTTCTTCGTGGTGGAGGCGCCGGGATTGATGGAGGTGCCGGATACACAAGTACTATACACAGAGCACGGAACTGTCTCTACGCCTCTTTTTTTCTTTCACGTGCTAAATTTTGATTTATGCTTATCTCAAGTATCACTTAGTGCTTATTGATGATAATTGAGAATCGAGTCATGTTTCAAGGCCATGAATAATGCCGTCGATAAAAGTATAGGTGTAGTAGCTCGCACGTTATACGTTGGTGAATGGCGAGTCTGTTGAAGATGAAGTATAAACAGTTGAGATACATTTATTCAGGGTGGAAGGTGGAAGGTGGAATATTCATCTGGAGATACGAGGGGTCATTCTGCCCCCCCCCCCCCCCCCCCCCCCCCCCCCC
>QKMV01000620.1:0-20770 GCA_003287335.1 Lednia tumana
CCCCCCCTCTTCCAGCCATCCCAATTCCTCCCATTGAAAGACAGTCTGTCGGTTTGGTAAAATGCTGATCCTGGCGATGGGAGCTTAGCAACGCTCATTGGAAGAAAAAGAAGAAACTTCTGTGAGCTTAGGACGACGTGTTTTCAATCAGGACCCAATGACCCTATATTTCTATTGCATTTAACCTTACAGCTAAAAGTGACCTTTTGCTGACGCCGACTGTCCTCTTAGCAAGGCTTACGTTGTATAATCCACTATGATTGTTTCGGAATACCTCCGATCGTGTTCATCTGATGAAGAAGGCAACCGGGCCTTCAAACAAAAGATTTCTTGTGAAAATCCAACCGTAGTTTTTCTCAAACAGAAAAAGACCAATGCAGAATGGCGACAGTGTTTCTGCTCAAAGAAATTTAATTTCGTTTCTACAGCACACATGCATGCTATAAATTGCATTACACCACTTAAGCAATCAGTTGTTTCAAGTTTCCAAATGAATGCACAGTAATGCACATTAGAACGGCTCTGAATATATCCGAACGGTGCTGCTACCATAGAACTCTCTACGACAGTTGCCTGTAAAATCACAGTATCACTATCATTGCAAATGTGCTTCGGTATATTAGAGTATACTTAAGCTTGATAATGGTTAGGTGCTTAAGACAACAAACACAAGCTAAGTAGATGCTGGGCTGGGTCTGTAATTGACAGACAGCGCTGCTCTAGGATTTGTATGGAAACGTCTTTAGCTGAGCCTCTATAGAAACCGGGATTGGATTATCCACGGGTTCTCATACTGCTTGCTTGCTATATGCAAGCGTTCTTAGTCAAGTGCGTGACTGTTTCTGATGCTGACTCAATGTGGTGTGCAACATTTTAGCAGGGGTATAGCAAAATTGAGCATAAAGTGTGCAGGCAAGGAAAAGAAAACAATCGAATGCCAGGCAGGTATCCACTGTAAACGTTGTGTTTTATTTCAGACCGATTTGAAAAGGGCGCTGCGTTATTATTCAAGAAACGATAAATATATTTTTGAAGCATGGATATTGTTTTCAGTATTCTTAAACAGAATACACCAACCGTTAAATGTTATACGATTAATTAACCAGAATTTGAATTTGAATTATAATTGTATTAATTATTTGTTGTGACATTGTTAAGTGATGCAAAATGATAAATGAATGCAGTGAAAAGGTTTGGCCATCCCTCAGGTTTAGTTAGGAGCTAGCTTATTGTTATCGTGCAGACAAGAAAGCGACTCCTTGGGTGTCAACGACGATGAATGCATGAGGTGTTTCGACGTCTGACAGAGCGTCGTTTTCTAACATTCCCAGCTACAGACGACAACGACTACGTCGACGAAGAAGGCACCTTTCAGCGCTCGGCTTGCTTTTGAATAGTAGCACTCTACGAGGCTCTCTAGCAAAACGTATGCACGTTTCTGTGATATGTTGGTCAAAATTGTCACTACGTTGGTTTCCACACAATAATGCCAAAAAACCTCGAGAGGATATTAATTGATGTCGTGTTTTCCGTAGTAATTTGTGCTCGTCTGGCACAAATCATAGGAAATGTTACGGGGAATAATATAGCATAATATCATTTAGTTTTCTTTGTGAAAGGTTAGGCTGTTGTATACGTGTATACTCACTGACAACGCTTCGCATGCATTGCAAATTCGCTTGATGTTGTTACCCACTACAATTCCAGCTCGGAATTCGTATGTTTCAAACGAGTCAGTGGCGCTACGACGCCGATGAGTGAACGACGCATGAACTTCAGACGACGTCGGTCTAATTGCGTCGAGAGCTAGAGACAATCGAATCCGAGCAAATTCAAGTCAGAGAGAATGATGAGTGTAGTAAAAGGTTCATCCTACTTCAATGTCAAAGAAAATATAATTGAATCCAAAACATCAGCAACGCTCTCCTTTCCATACACGTAGTTCGCGTCGAGATGTTGTATGTTATACAACTCCGAGTGAATTGAGGTTTATGTTAAATGGAAGCGTGAAAATTAGCCTAATCTGGGGTTGAAATGAAAGCATCGTGTAAATATGAAAGCGTCAGAAGCAACTTGAAATTTAAAAGTTATTCGCGAACTGTCAAATTGTCAACAAGAGCCACAGAAAATAGTAAATAATGAGAGAGAAAGCGTCTGAGATTTTATAGAATTTTCCTGCACTACGCATGGCGCGCGGGTCATGTAACAGAGAACGCACACCAGCGTCGTATATATGATAAGTTAAGTTAGCAAACCGCAAGCTGGGAATTGGGTTGACAAATGTGCGATCGGCTGGCGACGACATTTTGTAAACTGCACCAACGTGACCCACAACTTACGGCCACGTCGTCAGTTTCGAAAACTCTTTTCTCCCTTTGATAAAGTGCCGCATTGCTAAGACAACACATCCGTGCTGTGCCTTGTTGAAAAGTCAAGGCACACATGGATATATGACAATTTATTTAGCTGCATTAGAAAAATACACACTTCTTACACTACCACTACGATAGCGTGTTTTCTGCAGTTGTGATAAAGTATTATACCAAACCAATAGGGGTGTGTTATTGAAGGAGTTATTGAAGGGTTTAGCGCAAGTGCAGATATAATATATAAGAAAAGTTGTGGTGCTGTGGGTAACACCATGAGGTTATTGGTTTCATGCTGTGCCTTGGAACAAGTTTTAAGTCGTGGTCGTTAAGACTTTCTTGAGGCCGAATACCGTACAACCTGTTTGTGTCTCGTTAATTGCATCTGAACGAAAAGAAACGTGAGCAGGAAAATAAAATCTAACAAATATACTTTGTATTGATAACACGGGTTAGAGGTGCCGGAATAAAATTACGGCACCTCCACCTAATCGGGCTAGTCAATTAGTGAGATGGGGGACCTTCACGATCAGCACTAGATACTCAAGTTTGAGACAAGCTATTATGACAGCAGCTTTAGTTCTCTGGTGAGCTGCATTCGGGCTGCTGAGTTTGATCAATGAAATGAGAATTCCGGAGCTGTCTCGCGCTGATCAAGTCAGTCGGGTCCCGACTATACTGACCCATTATACTGTTGTCAAAAAAATAACTGCGTCTATACGTATTTGTGTTATTTGGATTATTTCTATTTATTTGGATTATTTGGGGGCTTCTCCTAATCAAGCGAAACCCCTAACATATTTAATCCTTCGTGAAAATATTTCTAGATGAATGTGACCAACTTTCAGGACAGTATAACCATTTCCGCCACACAATTGGTGTGCTTAGGAAAGCTTTGTTGAAACGCAGTCCACGCAATGGTGTGTACCAGTCTAACTTGTTAACAGTGGATGCTAAAGCTGAACGCAAACAAAAGCTTTGGTATCAATTGACACTTATCTGCTTACTCACTAGTCGCTAAACCCCCGTCCCTCTCCCTTTTTCCGAACAGCTTTATTTGTTTTCTTTAATAATTGATGGAGCAATAACGGGCGAAAGCTAGCACCGGTTACCGGGTCCGAAATCGTTTTGCCGCCACGCGGCCTCTGTTCCTCTGCAATGATTAAAGTGGTGACGGACTCGCTAAGTGCGGTTCTACAATATTTCGGTCACAAGTTTCGCTGCACGATACAAATCAGGTGCAGGATTGTGTTATTCCCCCTCTTGTCCACCCCCATCCCCTTCCACGGCCATCGCATACACCGCTGCTTGTTATTCCCTGTTTATAACAACACGGGGCATTGCTAGTATTATGGCCGTGCTATAACACCCAAACCGTCGACTCCTGTGAAAATAATGGGGCTAGAGTTTGGTGGTTTTCAAATATTGGGTTCGACAACCACAAAAGTCACATAAATAACGTCTGCAAAAAACAATAAACGTCATCTCCAGTATTGGATTTTCATAATTCCGTGCTGTTGCTATATATGCAGCGTTGTTGTCTACATGTATTCCAGACATTATTTCTCCAAGTGCCCTTCTCCCTTCCATAACAATTGGCGGAATCGCGATTCCTTATCTAAGTTGGCGGCCTCCTGGAAAACAACGGAAAAATAAAATAACGTAAAGCATCCGAGCTGCTGGGAACTCAACCAAGCCCAAACGCGAGTATTGTATTTTACACTTGATTTCTCTTTTATTTTGTTGGTGCCAAGATAAAGTTTATCTGCACGAGTTGGCAACATCTTAATGAGGAATATGTTTTTATCATACCGAGCAGCAATTTAAAATATTATAATTCTATTTTGTAAAGTTAAATGTTTAATGCTTAATGAGCTGAAATAAAGTTGGGTCTCTCGTTCCGAACAAAGTTGTTCTATAACTCAATTCATGTAAATTGCAGATTATGCTTGTTAATTTTAAGAGGAAAATGGGGGAAATTTAGACTTTATAATATCTTTAATAATACAATTAAGATAATTACTAGCACGAATATAATTATACCATGGCAATGAGAAAACAATGACCAACTAGTTGTTATCATTATATAATTACTAATTAGTATGAGCCATTAAAACTGAGAGTCGGAGATTATTTGTCTTCCATCTCCCGTACCTTTCTCAGAATGATCTGCCTACAGGTATCTAAGTGCGAGAAGAAAAAGATGATTTCGCCGAGTAAGTGAGCAAATTGATGAACTGGCAGGAACATCTGGTGGATATTCTCCGGCGGCATCTCACCTATTAAAAATGAACGTGTAAACGTGTAAGGCATCTTCGGCGTGCGCTCTATCTTTCCTTGCTACCGTCTTTCCTTGCTTCCTTGCTTTCTTGCTTCCACGATGCTCAATCGTGGTTCCTTTCGAATTCGCAAAAGAATCTACGACTCGACTCTCAGGGAATTTATTCACGTCTCACAGAATGGTGGGGCGGGTTTTTGTCATCAACAACTTCTAACGCCCATTTCATGTTTCCTTTCCTTTAACGCGTGAAGGTGCAGAGGAATCACTAAATATGCCGATTGAAGAATAAATTTCCACCCACTGCATGGGCACCTAGAAACAATCGTTATGAATTCTAGAGACGCATTCTAAAGTTCGCTGGTTTCATTCGATGAAAATAAGCGTGGGTCAAAATCACGGCTGAACCAGCCAGTGACAATGACAGGCGCAGGTGCCGTGATCCGTCTTAATTCCGTCCTAGCGGACGATATATGAGCCTGCATGTTAGATTGATTTCTTTTAACAAATGAGTAGCAGGGTTTAGTTCCGTCAATTGAAAATAAGCTTGGACCTAGTTATGACGCTATCAATAATTCGTACACAATCTGTGGAAGAGGCGTGTTACACGGTCATGGTGCAGTCCAACGGAATATTTTACCGAACATAATATTTTTAATAGTACTTCAGATCACGCTAAGATTTGCACAAAGTATCAGCCAAAATTGAATGGTGTGTTGAAACTTTACGATGATAGTTTAAAAAAACTGTGGAATAGATGAATTCCCGTACCAAAGAAACCTGCGTCAGTTTAGAATTAACCAGCTATCGACTATAAATTGCCTTTTGAACAGATTTGAAAAATTATCACTTTAAGCGAAAAACAGTCTATTTTGGCTGACAGTGTGAAAATCCTAACGTGATCCGAAGAGCTATACAAAAATTGTGTTCGGTAAAATATTTCATTGGATTGCACTAAGCTGCAGTGGTGATTATCTGTTTGTAATGCAACTACACCAAAAGCTCAGTCATTAGACCATAGGCACTAAAGCTTTTTATGCATTTCAATAACTGACACAAAAATGTTGCGGAAGCGAGCATTGCTTGAGGACCTACCCACATCAAGCGTTGCACGTTATTTGAAGCTGCCGTTACTTATAAGACGCAGCGCAAGTACAGGGTGGATTTTGTTCACAGAAAAATACGCGTGGATCAAATCAAACGGCATTGATCACTAATCCCTTTTGGTGGGGAGGACATGTCCCGCTAAAGTCCAGCTATAAGTCATTGTCATTAAATCTGTCCACAAGTTCTGCTGCTAAACGCGCTGCACGAGATTGCTTTTGTTTTTCCGACGCATTCGAAAGCCATTGGTTTAATAGTCGGCTGGCTGGCAGGCAGGCAGGCAGGCTGGCATGTCAGGCGTGGAGCTTGCCTAATGGCAGGGCCAGCCGCCGATCGGCGAACATTAGGTGAGCAGCGAGTACACCGGCAGGGGTGGTCGGGTGGCAGGGGTGGTCGGGTGACAATCCCCCACACGCAATATCATTACGCGCGAGTAAGATGCCGCCGACGCCGCTGTGAGGAGAAGATTCGCTCCCCATCTTAGACATAGGGGAAATATGATGATGGACAGTTTTGGATAAAGGTCTGATAAACGATGAAAGAAGAGTTCGTTACCGACATAAAACTCTTTTGACGAGAAATCGTAAAATGAAAGAAAATATAAAGGATGACAAAATTTGAAACGTATATTCTGACGTAGAACATTCTGGTCCATAAAAATATGATCATAATCCGTGATGTATGTGTTTCTTTTCTTTATTATTTAAATAATTCATAGCGCCGGAGGACTAGCATTAGAGCATTGTTATATGGTTTAAAAAGTGGTGTGAAAAATCTAAGGCCTTTTAGCTCTTAGCCCCACATACTCTTTCATCAACTAACACCGAGATTCGGCTCTGTGTGTGACTAACAAGGGTTAACGGGGGTCTAATGGGAATCGTTTTTAACGTCCAGCGCTCCAAATTTCTGTTTTAATACTATTTTGAATCTGTTCAACAGCCGTGGTAAACTAAAATGCTATATTTCGGCTACTTAGTTTTGAGTCTGCATCAGAAGTCACGTGTATGTATTCATAGGGTGGAGTTATTGGTGGTTACAAACAGAAAAATACTAGTTTTTAACGAGAGTCATATTCACTAAAAATCTGAAATGAAAAGAAGTATGTTGTCTCATAGAATAAATGCAACCCTCATTAAAATATGCTTTGCTTAAGACAAATCCGTACCTTGTTTCAGAAGTGAGGCGACGTAAGGCATATTTACCAAGTCGGGGATGCAATAGAGATGCACGAACACGTCGTTGTTTTCAATTAACAAACCACTACGTAGCTAACCTTAGAGTGCTGTTGTGGCGATTTGCGAAAGACATGAGCCGAGAGTTTCATGGCAAAACTCGTTGGTTCTGATTGTTAAATAATTGATCAAAAACTTATCATGGCACATTGCAGACTGCCAGTTTTATCGAAACGATTTTCGACAGGGTAGTTTTTCAATATCTTTTTTGTTGAATGTCGTTAATAATTGTCTTCATTAGTGGACTGGATTGTTCGGCCCGCGCTTGGAAAGTAACGGTCTCGTGTATTTATGATGTAAGACGTGAGTGCGAGGAGAGGGATAATATGGGTAGAAATACTGGATGGTTCAATATTGGCTAATGAGAAGATAGATGGCGTCTCATTCCTCTACTTTATTTTTACGATGGAAAATGAAATAAAAACGTCACGATAGTGATTTAAACTGGAAGGAGGAGATCATATGGATTAAAATGGCAAAGTAGATTTTGTGTTGCCGAAGGAGCGAAGGAGGATTTGATAAAGGCGCCTGATTCTCCCGCTCTGATCCGGCGGTTTCTATTGTGAGGAAGTGGCTTCATTGTCTCTTCTTCTTCGTCTTTCTCCAATGAAGGCGCCGTGGCCGCCTCGCGCCGCGCCGCGCCGCGCCGCATCGCGCGTTCAGTTTAGAGGAAAAGTGCAAGAAGTTGAGCAAAAAGCAGCTATTTTAGATGGAAAAAGCTTTTTAGTCGCACGAGGTTTCGTTCGGCGACTAAGCTTTTCGGTGTTGAGAGAAGAGTGTGTTTGCCCCTGGGCCACATTCATTCATCGTTTGGTCTGGCCGAATGCCGAGGCTGGCCGGGGCCGGGGCACTTTGCCCGCATTGTTCCCGGTAGAACCGGAGTTTGGCAGGAAGAGAGAATGGGTGCAGTAAATAGACAAGACCCTACAACCACTTTATCAGATAACTCACGAGACTGGACCAAAGAAAATACTTATTCAATTGATACAAAACATTACCAGAGTGCTATTTTACTGGAAAGTCTTAGTTCGAGCAACAATTTATTGCATTAAAATCCGATTTTTTTTTTAGCTAATTGTATTCGTGGAGAGTTGTTGTTGCCTTTCACGTTTCCGTTTCCGATATTTCATGTTGGCTTGTATCCGATTATGTGTTGTTCGCTTTTTTGCGCAGTAGAAAGATAAAGTCAAATATAAGGGCACGCAATCGAGGGAATTCTAGTCATTTTACCGCTTTTATGTGAAAAGAATCGTGGAGACGCTGAACAAATTTATTCAAAATCATTTCGGTGCTGGGATCCATTTCAGTGTTGATAAATAACTTCGACTACGCACTCATATTGATCCCATCCATTTTTTTTTGTAAATAAATTTAAATATTAATTTGGAGAATTTGACATGAAAAGAGCGAAAACGACTCCAGGTCCCCCTTCCCCTATCAGTGGCCTATGATCCCACTCATCCATAACATCTAAACCATACATCGTCATTGAAACACCACACAGGCACGTAACGAGACCCCTCGATAGGCGATACATCAATCAAGTGATTTGACATCGTAGGTAAAGCTCTAAAGTGATATCAAGTTCGGAATTTTTGTCGATATTATGAAATGGCAACATATTGTAAAAAATGTATAGCAGAGTTGAATAATATGTAAATTTATCTCGGGGAATTGAACATAAAAAGTGGGTAGCTCACCAAAGAATACTTCCACAAACTTGCAACATGTTTGAACTGTGCACTTTGCGTGTAGACCAATGGCTCTTTATAGTTTCCAAAAAAATGTGACAAAAAAATGTGCGATAATATCTCTTGGAAAATTGTGACGTGCGTCAAAAACCTGGGGTACATGCCCCCTTGCATGAGTGTAATCATTGTAATTATTTAGAGTGATCATGGCTCCCATTAACACACACATACACATGTTCGCACTTACATGCAGGTAAATACGTAACACCACGATAATAACTATCATCCGAACCCTTGGGTGTGTTCCTTTTGGTAAGCCGAATGGACAACCAAGGGCGTGGCAGTGGCAGGGTGTCAGCCTCACAATATGGATATTAAATTTTGCAATCTTTAGTAAACATTGAAATAGAGCCGGATTAATTATATTTGTTTGAAATTATTTAAATCAGTAGACAGTAATAATAGTTAGCATCGAAAAATGAATGACTATCACAGAATAATTCTAGCTGGTACGTAAATATTTGTATTGATATCATTAATATTCAATTGAGTTCAAATTGGGTCACACGGCTGGTATGCATTCTTTCTCAACAAAAAGGTTCAAAATATTATTTTACCTGGAAGTATTCACCAGTAACATTTACTAGCATTAGTTAAAATAATAATCCTCGTAGTCTAAGCCACGATCTATTCTCCCAGTCCTAGACCTGATGGACCAAAACCTTGGCGTTTGATCTTTGATATGGAGAATAATGTAACTCATTTAAAACACAATGCTCAACGAGGCTGCGGCTGCGGACTCAATCTTCTGAAATCGAGTTGAAGCTAAAACCCTGCATATTCAAGCTTTTGTTACACCTACATGTGGAGCCGAGATTTACACACACCACATCTGTGAATTCATGCATAGACATTAATGTTTTCTTTGGAGCATGAAATGTTATTTCATCACCCAATGGATTCGATGATCCGGTGCAAAAAAAGTGCGCCTGAACATAACATGGTCTACATTTTGTTTTAGAAGCCCCGATTACTACATGGAATCTACATTAGCGAACGGTTTTAAAATATGGGTGTAGAACGTTCGAATTTGAGGCATCGTACAATCCTCTGACAAGCGATACGAAGGATTTTAAAAGGTCTATTAACTTGGCCGCAAAATATTTGTTTCTTATTGCACACGAGAGTGCTCGTACAGCTGGATAGTGCCGTGAGTCCCGTCGCTAGTGCTGCTTCGGTTTAGATTGTATGGGTGTTTAAATAACACGTTCGAATTTTGAAAATTTACTTCTTAAACTGATAGTGCACTAATGAATTCTCTATTATGGCACTATCCAGCACTATCCGGGAACTATCGATTGCACCAACAATTATTTCTACACTTTTAAGTGGTGTGGCTGGCATCCGTGCACTATCGTTTGCAACAAGGAAAACCCAGGTTTTTTCGAAGCCCAACTTTTTTTGGGGTTAACTGAACTGGCGTGGTTTATAATCATGAGGATGTGACGAAATCATTATCATTATTAGAAGAAAAAAATGCACAAAAACAACAAACAGTTAAAATGAGAAAATGTAAGGTTTCGTTTATTATTTGAGTGAGTGTATTAAAAGCAGAAAAAATAATACGTTTAATGGGCGAAATAATATAAACACAGAATAATGCTTTTGAGAAGAGAGAAGTGAAGTGAATAAAATGAATTATCAAAGTAGAGGATATCGTGTAGATGGCGAGAGTATACACAATTATTTCATAAGATGTCACATACTTTTAAAACTTTGTATAATTAGGTTAATGTGGTAAAATTCTACTGCGGTTTTTATAATTTCATTTGGAATATCTGCGATGGGAAAGTTCAGATTTAAAAAAGTGGGCGGATGTATTTCTTCTTAATTAAAGAAATTGCGATTAAATATCCACGCATTTTTTTTGAAGAGAAGTTTGCTGAAATTTGGGAATTGAAACTTTCAAGTTTCTTTCTCTAAAATATAATAGCAGCATGCTTTAAAAGCTTTCGATTGTTGATTCACAAGTGAAAACAAAGTCACTTTCAGTTAAAGTTGCCTACAAGCAAAAGGATGAAAGAAATCGCGAGCGCACCCCTAAACGCAACCCGCAGAGCTGCTACCTAGACCGGCACCTCCACCGTTCAAGCACTCCAGACAAACAAACAAAATCGTAACCGCTACGTTTCATTTTCCAAAAACGGAGCGATAATGATTAAGTGCCGGTGGTTTCTCTATACAACACATTCGTGACACATGCATGCAATATTCTTTGTGTTTTTTGTTATTATTATTTTTAGCATGAGGTGTGGACCAAGTAAGTGAACTTCCCGCCGTGCTAGCTGTCACAAGCGACGGTCTAATGAACTGCAACGACGGGGAAATGGGGACGAAAGCTCACTCACGCGCCCGATGGGGCTATATTTGAATTTGAATAATATTTTGTGCTGTGCGTTTTCAACAGCATTGGAATGAGTGAGGTAGACTGTGTGGATTACCTCTCTTCCCTCGCCCCGCCCCTCATCCCAAGCCGATAACTTCTCTCGTCAAGGGACCGCAAAGTGGAAGCAAAATTTGAAAATACTTTCGTAGCAAATGACAGTATCGACAATCAAGTTCGTTGCTAACTTGCTAAGAAAATATGAACGTTTAAATCAGACTCGAAATTAAAACCAAGAAGTATGTTTTGAGCTTTCAGCAACAGCTTTTTCTCATTCAGGGTCGTGATACAACACCTGAGCTTTGTAGTCATGTACATCCGCAAGGATTTTTATCGCGAACTTGTCGGCTGCAAACATGCTAGTTGCATATAGTGTTTGACAACCCTGTTGGATACTAACGTAGGATTGCAAACAATATTCAAAACAGACTGGCACACGGTTGAAATTAATATTCACAAGGCAAGCAAATGAAACAAGGGGGAGTTTGAATTGGGCGTCGACATTCATGGCTGTGATCTATCCTGCAGCAACATAGTACGCATATATATGTATTGGGTGGAAAGCGGCGTCTGTAAAAGCTTCATTACGGTCAATGAAGCTGATTGAATTAGCGTTTAGACTGGGTATACATGTATATCCAACGGTGTCTTCTGCGGCGTACCAAGATCCCACCTGATATCACATGTCTTGGGGCGGCCTCTAAGTTGTCGTGACACAACACCCCTGTCTAGCAGTGACTAATTTATGCTGTCTACGACGCGGGCTCGTTAATTATGGTCAGCTGTCTGGCCGACTGTTTCAGCTGGATAGCAAGTCTGACCAACGCGTCTGACTTGGGTCTGGTTTTCTTGATAAAATCGAAAATCGAAAATCGTTGGTATGCATACCGCATCGTGAAGGTGTTATAATTTGCACTTTGCAGAGAAATGAGTGTGGAAATATTGCAAAGTCGAACTGGTAATATGCAATGGAAGTATACGCAAATCTGAACTGCCTTCTAGCGCTACAGCGTAACTACCCGCAAAGTTAATTAAACGCTGAAAGATTTTACGTGCTTCTTCTAAAAAAGATTCTTTCTTATTACAGAGCTATGCACAATTAAACAGTCAATGTGGCACTGAGAATTTGATTTTATTAGCACACCGAACAGAACATTTTCTTATCTTATAAGTTATCGTCGTTCAGATGAAAATCTTATGATGTAGAAACTTTGAACAAATTAATCAAGTTAAATAAAAAGGTTATTGGCTGTTTCTTGGAATATGATAATTGCTAAATGGTGTTTAACATTATATTAAGTTTTAACGTGAAATCGTTTGGAAACTATAAAAGAAATTGCTTTATTTGAATAAAATGGCTGAATATTATTGTAAAGTAAAATTGTTTGGCGGGCGTTAAAATTGTTTCGGCTGTTGAAATTAGCATACTTTTCAAATAAATACTCTGAATTCTCTATCATCTGTTACACTTGAATTTCTAGATGGGTTGCAATAAAGAAACACACAATATCATACAGCTCAGCTTCTGCTCAATTCATAAGCCTGAAATAATTTGCGACGAAGCAGAATTCGTGAACGCATACAAAACCCATACCAATCATGTTGCACAGAAATCTGATAATCATATTGCATGGCAAGTTCACACAGTCCTTCGTGTACATTACATTGATTTCGAACCAGTTATGCGAACACCAGTTACTCGATATCTAGGGGTGGCAGTGTTCACTCTAGATGGTTGATAGAGAGACACCACATGCATTGCTCAGCGATAATGATAAACAATCCTGTTATTCAAGTAATGTAATACATTGGTTGATATGATAACAATATGCGCTAGTGACCTTGGTGCACATTGTGCATTTCCAATAGAATGCAACGTATTCTCAATTATCTCCACAATTGGTTATGTATCATTGTATCATGTACTATTGTATTTAATCCCCATACATTCACCAGTCTGAAAGACATCATATGTTTGTATTTGATTTGATTGAATTTGATATTTACTTAACATTTTAATTTGCTCCGTAGCGTTTGGTTTTCTTCTCGTTTGTGAGCCGTGTGTTTCACATATTTTGCACACACATTTAAATCTGTTTAAATAGTTTCGTTAAAAATGTCATGTGACGTGTATTTTTTTTCCCTTTATATTTTCTCTAGTAATGTAGTGAGGTGTAAACTCCTGTTAGGTCGTGCGAAGGAACATATAGCACTTAAATTATACACCATATCCACACACCCATATTTCGAATTAACGTCCAACCTCTCTTTATTCTCAGATAATCCAATTACTTTTTATGGTACCGTCCCCCATATTCTATAATTTCTCGTAAATATCGCGCTGCCTACGAATTGAAATTCCTTAATCGTGTTTATAACACACTCTTTCCTATAGGCTCAACCAAATACAACCACTTCGTCGCCTTCATATTACTATATCTATATAGTGCCGACTCTACAAAACATTTTCAACTTTCAAGTTTAAATAAAAGCTTTGTTCTACGTGATTTAAGCTTCCCGTGCGATAACTAACCACGTTTATCTTGCCGTCACATTATTATCCTAATAGTTTTAAAAACACCGCCGGAAGGGCTAGGTAATACATCACCTTTTCTATTCAAGAGCTAACTTTATTTCGAAGAGAAAAATTCCAGCAGCGTTATTTTTTGCACAGGAAAAGACGTGTTGGACAGAAAGTGCTGTGGAAAAAATAATTTTAATTCAGAAAGAAGTAAGAACCGATGCATTACCTATTTTCTAATAATTTTCTCTAGTCACAAATAAACTGTGAGCCATTTTATCTTTTCGTGGTCCTTTGTTATAGTAGAAAGTTGGGCATACAGACGATCTGCAAAATGCTAGGTCAGATGGTTCTGTAGTTGAAATGAGTTTTATAAGTTTTGGTCCAAAGAGGAAGAAAAAGATAGTGTTTCCGAGCGGTGATAGTTTCATGGATCTCGTAGTGTCTGATGTATTGGATTTGAACTCGCAATTACAGTATTATCATTTGAAATATGCGACTGCGAGGACGAACGTCGGTCAGCGAGTCGCACGAGGTTTCTTGGTTTCGGTTCGTGAATGCGGTTTGCTTGGAATCTGAAGTTAGTTCCAAACAGACGGTTGGAGGAAGTCATGGATAATAACTCAAGTTGATATTACAATACGCAACCCTGTTATGAACTGATCCTGCAGTTTTTTCTCCAAAATTAATTTTCAAAATATTTTTTGCATTGTTTTATGGGGAATTTGAGCGTTTTCAATGCGATAGCAAATGCGATATGAAGTGATAATTTAGCAAGTGATTATCGAGCGTCTCATGACATAAATTAAACTTAAAATCAGATTAATTATCGGAATCACTTTTAGCTGTAGATTTAATTACACGTTTAAATCGTAGCCTGGCTCTGAACATGAACGGTGATTCTTCAAATATTCGAAGGTACGGGTCAAGTAGGGGTTCAAGACAGAACAGGCTATACCATAATGGCTGATAGAATTCGCTCTGGAAATATGGAACCGGAGGTGTTTAACAAAGAGATTGGTTTAGTTATATGGAACTTGTATATCACGAACAAAGGAAGCCTTTATTTCTGCAGCAATAATGAAATAAAAGGATATACTCCAGTACTGGTTCCTTTGTGTCTGCTGGTAGAGAATAAAAGTATTAAAATCTTGAAAAAAAAAAACATTCATTGAACTTAATGTTTCACATGAAATCACAGTTGTCCTTTTATGAAAAGAAAAATTCGTTGGAAAAATAATGCGACTGGGCAATCGTAGCTGATTTCACCATCTTTGCATAACTAGCTCTATGGAAGGTGGAGGTGGAGGTGCCGGGTTTCAGATTGTCATCGGCGGTGGTCTTTCCCAGTTTTCTGCTATTGCTTGTGACACACAATAAGTTTCAGTGTCTTCTAATTTTGTATTCCAATATTTCCATCTTTCTTTACTAAGAAACTGATGACGTTTTGACGTGAAAAGCAGATATATAAAGTTACTTGAGCGCTCTCTTTCAGTTTTGCCTTCCTCCGAACAAAACAACATTTTCTTTTCTTGATATCATGCGGTTTTATGGTTGTAACTCGTGCCTTGAATTGAAAATGAACGAGGATCAAAACAAACTTGACTTGGCTTACGTCTAGTTTTTCCTTGCTCTCAGATCAACTTCTGGGCACAGAAGAGCTCGGGGCTGGATGAATGAATAGTGTTGACGCTAATGACTCTGTCTCTCGGATATAACATATTTCCTTTTACTTGTTATTGCTGGCTGCTTTGTGCAATGGACGTGTTTTTTGTTTTCAGAGAGATCAAACCCCTCTTTTGCTCATTTTTAGAAGTTCTATTAGATTTTTTTCTCTCGCACGTTTCCGCGGTACACACGACACCGACTTTTAATATGAAGTAGGTTTTGTAAGCGATGACATGGCAGTTCGCTCATTATATATCTGGAGTGCACGCTTCATGTTGGTCGGATTCGGATAATTGAAGATAAAGTGCAGTTTTATTTCCTATCTCCATTGCTAGTGCTACTGGTTGGATGAGTTTGATAGTCAAATAAAAAACCGCTTCGTTTTCTAACCCGTCTAAAAGCCCCAAAACATGGAGGACATTATTTACAACTGTCTAGGATTACATAAAAGTATATTTCTCAAAACATTTCTGCTCGAATGTGATCGCAATAAGCTCCTTTGTGTCTAGGCTAAAGCATTTCCATTATGCTTGATGACTTCAGAGTGACATTACTTACATACTAGCGCCAGACAATCGACTGTGATATATATATATATTCCTATATTTATTTTTTACTCTTCCAAGCTTTTTACTTCATCTCTAAGCGTGGACTTGCATGGGTCTCTTCTTCGTTAAGTGTTTTGCGCCAAACACGCAATTCAAATTGCGAGTGTAATTAGCGAATGGGACCGGCATGATGCATGTGAGAAAGTGGGACGGCCGCTATATAGGGATGTTCGCGCGCTGGGTTTGGGGACCATCGCTCCATGATAATATAAGCTGCCTGCTTCGAGTCTGCACAAGAGCCAGCCAGAACACGAACACCATCACCTAGAGCTTGCATATTCCACACTTGCCCGTCTTTTCAACGCGCCAATATAACAGCAGGCACTAATTACCACTTGCTACTTTCTACACTGGAGCAAAAACATTTTCATTCTATCTTGTTCCTGTTGCCATGCAAATCACTCCTGATGCCTAGCGAATAGATGAGCAACTCTGTGTGCTGTGTTCAGCTGAAGGTCTTCACAGGCTTCTTGTTGGCAATGAGGAAAAACATATGCCTACTCAAGGCAAAAAACCAATAATGTAGCAGTCTTCGCAGAATTACGACAACGAAATATTGTGTACGGATGATAATGTGGTGCTAGGTTTCGTAATGAATTCATTTGACGGTTTAATAATTGAGGCTAATCAATGAGACGTGGATGGTGTTTGTGAAGATGAAGTCCAGCGACGGACATTAGCATGGCATTTAGCATGGCATTTATTTCTACATTGAGCACGGAACACATGTGGGAGGTAGAATTCGTTCTAGATGGTATTAAAGCGTTATTTCTCCACAACAGGACTCCACAAAACCAGCGATGGTTTACGCGACCTCAAACCCAAATACAACAGTAAACTCTTCCGCTTCAATGGGTGGTTGATATTGGCAGGTGGTGTAATTTTCGCGGAATTCTTCAAAATATGCAATACGGAAATGTAAGGGTAGTTTGCGATTGAGATGAATTTTAGTCAATTTCAAGACAGCCGTCACAAATTATCCTTTTATATGAAGAGAAATGGGTGAATAAATCACGCTTTATCTATGACTTTGGGGCGTATGGCCTGCATCCAGACTGTAGTACTACTACAGTAGCTGTTGAAGATTGTGACAGCAGTGCGTGATTGTTCCAAAAGGAGAGATGAGAGCTGCAAGGGATGGGAAGACATATAGGAGGAAGTTTATCGCTTTATTCTGGAGGTGTTGCGATATTCTCCGTGACGAGGGCCTGGAAAAAACTGCTTGAGGCTAAACGATGAGTTCTTAGACATTGTACGCCTATTTTATGCGTTTCCTCGTGTAAATTACGTGGGAAGTGCTACACAAGTAAGTGCCTTAGTTGATGGCAAAGGTTTAACGCTATAAACACCCCCAGTAACTACCCCTATCAAAGGAACACCTTGACAACGCGGAGCTGCGACATGCTGGGGTCGAGAAATGTGTTGACTCTAGCGAGCACCAAATCGTTTTATCGCTGCTGGAACGTATACGCAGGGAGACGCCAATGCGAACGTCGACGAAGGCTACAGTAGTGGTGGCGATGACGGTAGTGGTGCTGCAACTTTATTTTGTAGAGCTGGGACACAAAGTTATGTTTTTACGTCTTTCTTTTAACCACCCTATAAACACGCTTTTACTGGAGATTATATCTACACCAATTCGATCGTATCTTATGTTACTCATAGTACAACGTAATATGTCTGATGAATTGAGCTATAAACCAAGGAAAAAAGCAAAAAAAAACGATAAAATTCTCCTGGAAAAAAATTAGAGCTTAATCATAACTGGGGTATAAAAAATATCGTACAAATTCCACGAAAACATACCTTCGGTATCGAGATATATTTGTATCGAATTGAGGTGTCAGGCGCCACGTTAACGTCTCATTCGGAGTCGCTTGAACTAGAATTTTGGCTGCATTTTCGACAAAATTAATTCAATTTCACATAATATGATTCCGTCACACACTCACACACACACCCACACACCCACCCACACTCACACACACACTTACACACATCGCTGTCGAGCGATAGATAAATAATAAACTGAAGTCTGCATCACGCGTGTGCCAACGCGTGATGGGAATTACGGCGCGCAATGAATTAAACCCGTGCGCCATACTACGTACGTATTGTATGTAACACTGCCACGGCCATCTCGCCGTCGCGGACAGCTTGATTAATGCGACTAATACCGCGCGTCCAGCCGATTATCTATGGCGTGGAAACTATACACTCAATAACACCATTGTTTCGTTTCTCTCTACCAATAATCACTGTGTGTGTGCTTTTATACGGCAGTCACTGACAATTTTATTGGAGCTAAACGGATTTCTATGAGTTTTTGACATATGGAGAGACCATGGCGTACTAACTAAACCGTTCAATGTAGATTCAGACTGAATCAACGGACGGATGTTGCGTTGATTTGTTACCAAGTAAGTAAATAATAGAAGACTTACGTACCTTGTAATTGGTTTTAGAGAGGAATATTTCCAAAGCACCACCCTGTGCTGTTTTATTTAGGAATTAAGTTAGCAAAGTAAAAAAAATATAATTACTCGGTACATGATTAGAGAAGATAGGTGCTAACTTATTTACGTCATTCACTCTACAGCGTAGGGTCAGATTTCGTATTCAGTTTAAAATCCATGAATGATCCTGCTGAAAAAGGATTCGGGAAAAGTTGTTATTTACCCTTGTTCGTTTAATGTAAAATAATGAAAACGTGTTTCGTCCAGCCAATGAAAATATTCTACCTCCAAGCTTGAAACCAATCTCACAAAAGCATAGCGAGTCAAAACCGAGCATCCACTGCAAACAATTAGCTGTTGATCCACAAATATCATTAATCTATCATACTATTGTCACTCCCGATCATGCCGCATACAAACAACGCACCGTTGTATTTAGCTAGTGATAACATTTCAGTTAGAAAGGCCTGTCAACAGAATTAGGGGTGAATATGCATTTTGTTTATATTCTGTTTTAACGCTTCAGGCTAGAATAGCAAACCTAAACTATAGCTCTGCAGTGGACAACGTATCTGCTCAGCAGACTGTTAAAACTGATGTTTTGTTTAAATACACGCAAGAGGGCAATCAGTGTAATAGAAATTATTCTGGTAATTCAATATAATTTTCGTGTCCATGAAATGTGTGCCTGTTTACAAAGTGTAATATGCCAACAAACTATCGAAAATGTTGTTATTCGTGTTTGTTACAGTAAATAATAGTAATTTCCGAAACTGTTTCTAAAATATAAAACAAAAAGGAGTCATTTAATAATACTGCTGTAAAAGACGCTACTTTTAAACAAAGTATGAACGACGAAATTCGATCAAATTCAACTCAACAAAATTTAGCAGCGAGCTTTTCTCACAAAACTGACTGACAAGTATACTAAACGTCATTTAGAGGTCCTTCCTTTACGACAGTATTAATAACTTGGCGTCTTCATCAAACTCCTTTTGACAGTTTAATAAAAACCTTACTCAAAGTTCGAGTGTTGTAGCTTCGAAACTGATCTCGCGACATTTTGTTCCTACAGAACTTATATACGACGAGACCACGCACCATGGCGCTTGAGAGAATTCAAGACTTAAAAAATAATTTGATCAATGGCGCGGAATGAGTTGGCGGTTGGTCGAAGACCATCATGAGAAAAAGTGAAAACTCAGAAAGTTGAGTAACAGAAGGCAGGAAATCAGTGGTGCGAACAATTGCCCACCATTACCGTGTGTAGGCATAGGTACCACGTGATGAAACTTTTAGTGTCCCAGAATGCAATAGCATGCTGCGGCGCTGCGCAGAAAAAGAAAAAGTGGTCGTGGAAAACGGGTGAAACTTTGACAGCGTGCCGATCGTGGCTTTACAAAAGATGACAATACGTTCATAATTGGAATAAATCGAAAAACAAGCTCTCTTCAGTCTTCGTCTTCGTTACCGTCGCCGTCGTCTCAGTCATCATCGGCGTCGTGGCGTTTCATCGGTTTAATTCTGGCTTGCATGTTGAATGAGACACGTATATATTTGATGCGTAGATGACAGTTTCATCAAAATGTTAAGGCAAACACGTTGAATTTGACAACAGTGTACAGAAACAAACGCAACGCTTATAGCCTGATGAAAAGGGAAATTTCCTTCACAACACGATTAATATTTTGAATACATTTTTTAAACGTGAATTAATTGCTTTTTCTGAGTCATAGGGACTTAAAAGCATTATTTAATGTTTTTGTATAGTTTTGCAAGGATGCGTACAAATCTGTTAGTTAGGTTAAGCATGTGTGGCTGTGACAAAGACGAACTTTGCATTTACAAATATTTTTGAAAATTGAAACCGATTATTGTAAATCTGGGTATGAGTTTTATATTTTTGTATTTTTGTCTTATCTCGCCACTTTATTCAAAACAGGTTGTGGCGACAAAACTCACTAAACGGTCAGCTTACCTAGATAGCCGTAGCCAAGAATATACAGCATGGTGCCTCACCAGTAAATATTAACGTCAGATATAGAATATCTGTCATTTATATCAAACTCATACGCTGATACAGCATAATATGATGATTAATATTTTGAGCACATTGTGCTAGCCAGCCGACCGACTGGTATAGTGACAAACGGATAGGCCATCGCAAGCGCGCGGCAGCTGTGCCACCGCAAATGCTGGAGGGGTTCTGTGCCCTGTCGTGCAGTGGATACACGCAACTGTGCCCTGTCGTGCAGTGGATACACGCAACGTTCTGTGCCCTGTCGTGCAGTGGATACACGCAACGTTCTGTGCCCTGTTGTGCAGTGGATACACGCAACGTTCTGTGCCCTGTCGTGCAGTGGATACACGCAACGTTCTGTGCCCTGTCGTGCAGTGGATACA
>QKMV01000621.1:0-20763 GCA_003287335.1 Lednia tumana
ATTTGGACCTAAGTCTGATTGCACGACCATGAAAAACTCAATTTACGAATTTCTTCCCCTCGTATGGCCTTTAAGAACATTGGCCCAACTAAATTGGTGCTTGAATCTTGCTCTTAATGCAAGGTTGTGAATGAGCCTAATTATGGTCGCTCTGCCTCACGCACCAAACGTCGATAAGTTAACCGGCCACTTCTTGATTGTTCCCGGTCACGGCAAGGCGGAAACAGCTGCGCTCGTGCTTGCGCTTGTGCTGTCGGGTCAGCTGAGGGCCGGACGGGCGGCATCCTTGTTCGCCGATCCATCATTTAGCGAGATTATCCATTCACTATCTAGCGACGCCACCGCATTGTCCAACCACCGCACGGCGAAGCCGCAAGTGCAGACGTGATACGTGTTCCATTCAACCTAAATGTGCATTTAAACGTTGCCAGAACGTTGCCAGCTGCGTTGCCAGTGCTCTCTAAATCTTTACAGCGCCATCGAAGATGATTCCAGTTCCCCCCGAAATGCTGACAGCGCCACAAATATTTTGCCCTCAACATATTTCACAGCGTTCCTCAAATATTGCTTGCTTCCTCAAAATATTGCTAAAACTTTCGATATGATGCTGCTGGTGAAACGTATTGTACAAAAAAAGTATCAAACGACTGAATGAAGAAAAAATTCAGATGCTTGAAACGATTATTTTACGTGGTTTTCCATGTTTTTCCATGTTTTTCCATGTTTTTCCATGCTTTTCCTTGCTCAATGATTACATTTGTTCAATGCGGGGATAGGAAAAGTTAATTTTCCATGGGAAATCGAACAGTTACGGCCCTGGTGTTAATTCGTATACAGTCGACAGACCTGTGAAGTTCACAAAAAAAAGTTAAGTTAAACAGTAATTGACGTCTAGTGATGTTCTACTCCTATGACGTCATGACACAGATCAGCAATCAAAAAGTGCATGTATTATGTGATTGTAAACGAGTGATCGAATAATAATGTAGGCAAGTTACCCAAGCTAATCCACGCTGCCTCAAATATGGGATTCGTATACTATACAAGCTCCGTATGTTACAAGTCGTCAATTGAGGGCCTCGTTGATGGGAAAATCCCATGAGCCCCATAGCTACGCCACTGGTAAGTACAAACTAAAAATTCTCAACTTCCAGCAAATTCCAAAATGACCTCACGAGCGTAACATCAATCAAATATGCAGCAACCGAGCTGCAAAGATTGCAAAGATTTGAATGCATCCAGTGCAAAATGTCGAATACTTTTCTCCAAAAATTTTTGCAGCCAATGCATTTTTCATGGGTGCACTATTGAAACCGAATTTATAGTCGCATTCGTTTTATGGCGAATACATCACGTTTTAATCATGTATGCACTGCTGTGTTGATTGATTCACTTCGAGCTGCGAAACGGGTAAGATTTTGTAGCCTGTGGTTCTTTTTCAGTTGTATTTTCAAGTTCATGAGCTTAAATTTTGATTGTTTAAGTCACTGTCGCCCTAAATCTTAGTAAAATTGAATATCTGGAGATAATGCTTCTTGTCAAAATTCTCCTTGGATGTTACTTGATCAACAGACATGTTGTGAATGTTTAATGTCATTCTAAACCATACTAACAACAACCATTCATAGAAATTCACTCTGCCATTCATCGGATGCAAGTCACTAGAAACTTACTCGTGATTGGTAGGGAAGCAAAACGGGAAAAATGTGTCTCCAATCCCTGGACCCTTTGGTTTCGGCTGAAAATCGATGCGTCCCGGCCCCGAGTTCGATTCCAGGATCGTAGCCACACTTTTTCACATTCGCTGCCTGTTTATTTCAGGATCTCTTCCGAAGATAGAGTTTCCGGATTCTTATAAACCATTTATTGCCACATAATTCCCATTTCATAGCAAAATACCGCGACGCATGAGACATGCACGTCACAAATTGTATTTAATTAAGAGCTTTCATCACGCGTTTAAAGAAATCGTTAGTGCAAGTAGATGTTTCAACAAAAGGTAACACGAATATAAGAAAAATTCAGTTTATCTCTAGACTTAATTGCCACTGAGCATGACAAGCATGAGCAATAAATTTAGCACGTCTTGAAAAGACTCTTTTCCCACAGCGAAAACGTTGAATCGACCCTAGCAAGATAATAGCTGGGCGTGTCCACGCTAATAGATAACAGACAGTCTGTAGCATTATTCGACTAGAGCTGACATTTAACTGAAAGGGCTGGGCACTGAACAGGTAATGAGGCCAGATTTTCGACACGAGACGATGGCCGTACACTACCCGGCACACTTTCCTTTCCTATCATCAGCCATGGCTACAGCCATAATATCGACAATGAACGACCGGGACGGAAATGCCAAGGCTAATGCCATCTCATTTTTCCGTGCGATTATAAAACGACCTGTCGCGTTAATGTAGTACAGGAAGTAGGAACTCGGAACGCAATCTCATCGAGCGAAGTGACGACTAATTACTACACACATTTTGGTATTGCGTGATTAACTTTTTTAACCTACTCGCGCTATCGAGTTCAAATTCAGTAATGAAGAATGTCAGGTAGTGCTACGGAGTTTGTCGCGCTGGCTGCTAGCGTGCGCGGAATCTCAAGGGCGAACAGAAACGAGCAGCGGGCTAAGATATTTTTCCTATGTGTCGTGGTGGGCGTACACTAAGGGACCACCTTGGCCACTCGTCTTCAAAGCAACAGCTAACTCATAAATTATTACTTTTTTGAGACTCATATCTCCTGACTAATTTCAGCACTATAGTTTTTTAAAAAACTGTTAATAACTGGGTTAAAATGCTGAAAACTTAACTGAAACTAAACTGCCAACGATCCAGGATCAATAGTACTAGCCCCGATGAAACTTTCAGAATAGTAAGCGAAACGTTGGCAGTTTAGTTTCAGTTAAGTTTTCAGAATTTTAACCCAGTTATTAACAGTTTTTTTAAAAACTCATAAATTCATTGCTCTGTAAGATCCGTTGGACTCATCATCGTTCGGTAGTCGGTTTGTAAACTGGCAAATGTTAATGTTTTTTTTCCGAACTTGATGTGCACACCTTTCTTAGAGCGTGTTCGAATTAAATCCATCTTATATTCTTGTATGATCTCATCACCGTACACTCGTGTCCTGGCGCTTGACCTTGCAAACTTTGGATTCGGAAAGTAGCGCGCGCTTGCAGTGAATTATGATGTGGGATAAAGTATATTATTAGGAACTTATGATGTAGAATTGCCCGCAGATAAGTGCCAAACAAATAGTTTGAAGGAAATGCGGAGTGGTTCAGAGCCCATAATTCATGGTGGGAAAGTGTCCGGTTATGTTCTGATAAAAGATAATTTTGGTCCTAAGAAGGACCTAGATGGTAGAATACACGACACCTGATGATGCCCACGCCCACCGTGGGCGAAACGTCGTATTTACCATCTAGGTCCTTCTTAGGACCAAAATTATCTTTTATCAGAGCATAACCGGACACTTTCCCACCAACAAATAGTTTGAAGTTACACGATATAATCGATTCTGGAGTCTCACATTGCTGGTTGTCTGGTTCATTAGGTTCTTGGGTTCATTTCAATACTTTTTCTTGTTCATAATTTAATTTCGGGTAACAATGCAATTATAACCTGACAAAAAGGTGGTAGCAAGGTAAGGTTGCAAGCATCAAGGTCGATGTGACCTCGAGCTCTTGCTCGTCAACGTAAATTTGGCCGCGTTGACTTGACATTCCGGACGATGCTTGTGACATCATATCCGTCCGTATGTCGGAGTAAAGAACGCAAGGTTTCAAAAATAGACTATTCGGACAACTCCTTTTAAACCTACGAGCCATGTCATTCAAAGTAAAATTAGGCCGACGATTTTTAAAAACTCTCTAAGAACTTGCCATATAATTTTTTCTCGACCGCACATCCACCATCTTGGAATACTTTTATAGACCTTTAGCTGCTGTACCACCGTCAGTGCAATCAGCCATCTTGAACGCACAAATTTGGGCGTCGTTTGTTTCCATCCAGATGCTAATAAACTGTTACACACTTGAGGCGAATGAGTCTGTTAATGGATGGGGTTTTAGGGCCTCGTTTGGGAAACCCGTTAGGCCGTCGCAAGTGAGCTGTGTGAACCGTCAATTATAAATGTGTGTGGTGGTTTGTTGCGAGATAATTGGGATTTACAAACAGCTTGTTTAGATTGGGTCAGTTTTTAATAAAACGCACCGGCAGTGTTAGGTGGTCGCGATTAGCATTGAGTGCCTAATGGCTACGTGCTATCATTCGCAGGTGTTGCTTACATTGGCGACATTAAAGCAGAACAAAAACAAACATTAAAATAGTAGATAGTAAATAGTAAAGTAGTAGTAAATAGTAGCCTGGTCTCGATACATCGTGGACTTCACTTCAAGGGTATTTAATTTTTCAATTTTAATTTCTATGTTTTCAATGCATCTACTTGAGGTTAATCTTAGATATGGGCTAGAGTGGCTCATATGTTTTATGGGATTGCCTGGATCTAGCAGACTGAACCCTTAATACCTTCTACCGCTGCTGGTATTGCAGAGATATTGCTACGTGCAATTTGTCAGAGAGCTGGTAATTTTATTGCTTTCTTGCCAATCACATCAATTAGTCTCTCAAAGTTGAGCAGTCATAGTGAGGTCACAAGTCTTAATCAATCCAAGTTTATTCATGAATTGTTTATTGATGCACATGTGTCTTGAAATTAATTTTCTAAAGTACCTACTCTGCAATTTTAATATAGTTTTTTGTTTATCCTAACAAATTATGTAAAAGCTGTTGGTTAATATATGGTCACTGGCATAAATGAAATTTAGCCAGAACAGGGACTGAGAAATCGAAAACCAGATATTAGTAGATTTTGTGGTAAGCAACAATTTTAGTTTTTATACGATGTACACGTAGCTTCATATCAATATGATGCAGTTCTATCCAACTTAAGTATAGTTTTGCTCATTGACGTCCTTTCAGCTATAATCTTGTGTTTAACTAAAATTCTATCAAATTATGTCAACATTTTCTGTCGATTAAGATATGGTCCCTGGAACAAATGAAAGGAAAAAGGATCTAATTAGTCTTGAAAAAAGCCGCACGCTTTTCGGAGGCTAAAAAAATGTGACCATGCAACGACAACCGTGTCTGTAAAATACTCACAGACGTTAAAAACAAAAACCAAACAACGCAACATTAATTCCAGTCTCCCCTTGGTCGTTGGCTCGTCGGTGGAATCGCTACAACGCATGCAGGCAACGTCGCACAGCCGACAATGAAAATGATTATCCACATAATTATAAATATTTCACGCGCTCCCCGAATAGCACGGCAGCCAACGTTGCCAGCTCTCCTGGATGCCAACGCGCTGTGCCAAATTGCTTCTGATTAAAACATTAAAGCGGTAGATAACATTGCGACGAGAAATTTCAATTTAACGGTTAACATCTTAGGGAATTTCAAACGTTAAATTTAATAAAAAGCAAGAACGTTAAAGCAGAGCGTTTGTTAATTTAAATTTCGCTGGGAAATGAGTGTACCTGTGTTATTAGTGGGCATATCGTACCTATGGGGCTAGAGGCCATTACATATTTAGAATCATTAAAACTGCTCTAGTACTTACTTTACTTTACTACACTGCAAAATGTTTAAATTGCATTTTGTTTTATACATTTAATTTTGTTGAACAGACAGCGGATACCCGTGAATTATTCATAAAGTAAAACTTACATTCCAAGCAGATCATTGCTAATTTAGTACACAACATATATCAAGGTACACTTCTAAAATAGAAAACAGTCTAGTAAACGGACCAGTTTTACAACTTTTCTTAGCTCCGAGTTAAACGCTGTTCATAGTATTAGATTGCCATGGTAACAGCCAACCACGAGCATGACATTGCTTTTGTTTCCGATGATTACATCCTAACTCAAGGTTAAGAAATGTTGTAAAACTGCTCCTAAGTACTAAATTGCATTTATTCCAAGCAGACGACCGGCATCGAAATGTTCTCCTTTATTACCTAGACCCTGACGCTAGATTACGATGAAACTTTACCAGATTTCTCGGCATGAACAATTATTTAAAAGTTATAATCGAAATTTAATGTCAGAGTTCGGATATAAAAAGATTTAATTTTTTACGTGTGGTGTCAGCTTCGGGAAAAACGCACTAAATATCTAACCAAGACCTAAATCGTAACGGCACTATAGATCTATGAAAAGTGGCAAAACCAGCATTCTTCTTTCAAAACTGTTCGTTAAGGAAATAGGGTTTCGATAATGCTCACACATATCTCGTGGTGAGAAATGAGGCTTTCTAGTTTAGGACTACTAGGAAGTGTCAGATGGAAAGGAAGTGAAACGGGAAAAACGTGCCTCTGCACATGATTCGCGTTTAAAAAAGAGCTTTAATATCCAGCGTGTTTGGTTTCCAATCCTGACACTGACCTTACTACCGGACAGAGTAATGCGGTCACGCATGAATTTACCAAAGCCTGAGGGTAGAGGGGGTAGAGGGGGTAGGGGGGGGTAGAGGCATGAAGGGGAGTTTGAGCAGCCCTTTCGAACAACTTTAGCCTTTTTTTTTAAGAATATTAAAATTATTACTAGCCGTGTAATTGGCTTTACAAGTTTCTTCCTTGTTAACTTTAGCCTTACTCCTAACCCTAGCCTCTTGCCCCTCTACACGGAATCAAACTCGCTAACGTGCTCGCTGAACACGGGTTTTGTGTCACAAAACACTTAAGGGAATCATTTGTACGATATTGCCGCGAAGTTTAGTCAAACTTTTGGTGATTTTTATTTCGCAGTGGTTCCAACAACATTTAAGCAAACGTTATGTCTTTGAATTCGATTTTGTAATAATTTTGAAATACCGATTCACCAAAACCAATTTCAGATTTTCAAACAATTTTTCTTCCGCTATTCTAAATCCAAATACATCTCGAACCTTGATTCTCCCCAATTTTATTCCTCACAGGAAACAGCTGTTTATTCCAACACTCTTTTCCATGCTTGACTCTTCAAGACAGGGCAAAGCAGCTTCTAGAGGCTCATGTATCTTCCCAAAAAGCAACCACGAATCCTGTTAAGGCTAAAGGCCATTTTTTCGAAGACTGTATGGTTTTATCCTTTATTTCAAGGCACGTAGCTTCCTGGATAATCTTTCTCCATTAAGGGGTAGAATGTGGCCAATATTTCAAAACGTCCGCTACTCTAGAACCCCGAGGGTGGTGTGAGGGGGGTGGGGTGGGGAGGAGGGGCCAAGACGGTGACCGTAGACATGTTGATGCATTTCAGAGTAGCCTCAAGCAACAAGTCAGAGCGTTACAAATGTAGACTAATGCGTGGACATCATGACCGGGTTAGGCCATCGGTTTTTTGTCGTAATTAGGATCCACGAATGACTTGTCTTTGTCGCCTCGGTACAGTGGTGGTTTAAGAATACTATTTTGACTGTCCGCGTAGTTGCCGAGTGGGCTTTAAAGTTGTGACACCGAAGTCACTTTTGAAGAGGATTGTCAAAAAAAATAATTAAAAAAAAATCGTACTTCCTAAAGCGAATGCTCATTGACTGGGGAAAATTTTCATAAAAACATATGTTCATTGCAACAGGATATCGACAACGCACGCTCCATACCCTTTCCTCAGCTTACAATTGTAACCTACCTACGATGCGTCGTTAGGCAAGTGAATTTACCGACGCCAATAGACCAGTGCCACAGGGCCAGTTGTCAATACAGGGCGTCGTTAAACACCGCTATAATAAAAAAGCGAGTGAATTAGAGCAAGTACATTGTTTGTGTGTTCTTGCTCAAATCTCGCAATGCACTTTATGGCGAAAGCCAGTGTATCCTTTGGTGTGGGATACGAAAGGGTGTAGGTATTTTCTTTTAAGGTAAACCATAATCGGCTGATTACGTTACAATATTTTCGAATGTTTTATCAAATTAAGTTCAGCAGACCGACAACGGATTATCCTTCAATGGAGTAGCCTGACATACCGTTTTACTGAATTGGTGGCCATATTTCCAACAGTCTTTCCAATTCGGCTCGAAAATGAGATTTTGAGTTTCCGGTTGCCAGCGTCTCAGCCATTATTTGCACGTATACAATCAACACCATCTAGGTGTAACTGTCTTGTTGAAAATGCAGGCAGCTTCTAGTCTAAGAGCTAATTAATGCATTTAAGCGCGATTGTCTCGATCTGCAATTTAATGGTTAATCAGCTAGCGTGCAACGTCCTCTTCATAGTTGTTAGAACTTTATAGTGTGATATGGCAGTTCCAGAGGCCCTTTTAAAGCACCGAGCATCCAGGAATCATATTTACAATCCCAATGGCAGGCCAACACATTATGGTGATTTCAGTTACAGCACTGGTCAGAATTAAGTTGGAAGTTTGTAACGTTCTAGTTGGTTTCGTCTTTTACAGTGGGCTGAATTAGTTCGTCGTCGTCAAGCTTCTCTTAGCTGGTCGCAGAGATGTCAAACACTGAATGTAAACAAAATACTCTTTCTTTTGTACCAAGTCGATTAGTTAAGCCTTTGGTCTCAAACAAACAACAAGTCAGAAGTGGGTGTGTGTAGTGCGGTGTGTGAAGACCAGAGAGCTTTGTGGACTTTTCAAGAGAGAACGCACTTTAGTCTGGAACGACTGAAATCGTCGCGGTGGGTTGGGCTATCTGACTGGGATGGAAAATACGCCGCTGGGAAGGCCGAAAGCCCTCGTCGCCACAGCCATGCCGGTACTAAGGGACTCAAATGTCTAGACCTCTGCTGCAGCCTGTAGCACGTTTGGTAACTATAATAAGTAATGCATGGGGTTTAAGAGCTGGAGCGCCCTTAACTCAAATAGTAATTTTTACTAGGTCGTTAGATAGAAATTTAGAGGCACAGAGAAAAAATTTTGCTCCCTTACAAGCCGGAGGAAAATGGTCAAGTATGCCATTTTTCAGCTGAGTTGCGCAAGTCGAAATCTCCGATGAGAAATCACACAGGGAATTTTTCGACTTTGTGCACCTAGGAGTAATGTTTGTCTCTACAAATATTAGAGATTGATGACATGTTTGTTCATCTTTCCTGCGTTCTATAGAAAGTTGGCTCTGTGGACAGTCAAGTGTTTACCGAAGAAATGTGTCAAATTTTACACATATTCCTGTGTTAGTCTCACGTCGATCGAGACGCTGCGCGCACTGACCAAAATCTGAAATACATTGTATAAATTCATGGAATTCCTTATTATACTTTTTGGAATGTCATTTCTGACTACCACAATGCATTCAAGTCTGCATGGGAATGTAATTTTAGAGGGCTAAGGCCACTTTAAATCCTACCAGTGCATTAGCTAATAGCTTATCGTTAGAATTAAGATTAAACTTTAGCTGGTATTTAAATTTACAAGTGCTTTGTGGAGGCCTTGTTTCGATTTTCACATGCGATCAATGTTAATTGTCCTGTAATACATGAGCCAAGCGTATAATCCAGACTTGTAAGTAGAGAATGACTTAAAACTTCGATCAAAGCTTGTCTTGAAAATAAGCAGCTCGACGGTTTTCCATCTGGAACGTACGTAGCATAGAGATGCCGCGCAACGACATTCATATTGGCCGTTGCGTAAGCATCATGCCTTCCTCAACACCATCAAGTCTTAAGATCACCCCAACACACTTCATCATTCATAAAATGAAGCTAAAGATAGTATTTTGAGGTGGATTTATCAATAATAAATGCACTAGCTCTCTATAAAATCACTTCTGATCGATATTTACAACAGATTTACAAGTCTAGTCCGTAAACAAGCGCTCTTGTGCCTAGCACGATCACTCCTCGATGCAACAAGGCATGGGCTCGCGTTGCCAATCCCCTAAGCCGGCAAGCTATGATCGAAGCTTAAAGGGGCTGTAACTATCTAAATTTAACTTTTCACATCGATTCGGAATATTGATACACGCACATAAATTGACGTCCATTCAAGGAAACATAAATCAATCGCTTGGAGAGAGATAGGTACTAATGACTGGTTTCAATGAGTTTTAAAGGAGAATCCTGTTTTGCTATCTCTTTTATCGATCCATGTATGATTCCCTAAGTGAACATAAAATGCAATCTTTAAGCAATGGATTTAAAATGTGTATGTAATTGTTTGGCGCGCGCAGAGAGAATTGCTACATTGGTGGATTTCTTATTGCAAAGTCTCAGTGGTGTCAAGCTTCGCGTAGTTAAATTCTTAAGACTGATATGTCTTCTACCTAGTTTCAGTACTAGTTTCAAAAACTGGTATAAAAATGGGTTTCACTGCTGAGAACTTCTAACAAACAAACTGCAAACGTTTCGCTAACTATATTGAAAGCTTCTTCGGGGGAAACTTCGCATCTCTCTATTTTCAGGCTAGCTTCACTTCCCGCTCGCTATCCGAGCGAAATACGCCGAGCTAAGCCAAAATATGCGGCTCACAAAGTACAGATCCCTTCACAGTTGTCATTTAATAACGGCTGAACGAATAGCCCAATTACGACACCGAATTGTTTCGAAGAGTTCCAAAGATGGCCAAGAGCCGATCAATTGTCTCGAATTCAGTTTCGGATCAAAATTACTCCCTTGTGCTCAGAGTGAAAAAACACGCCATGCTATTTCTGATGAAGATCTCGATTTGAGCTTCCTGGCTGCGAAAAGTGTGAAGTTTGGCCATTTTTCTCCCGCTTGCATGAGAGCAGACGGTTTAGGTATAAGTGTAAAAGCTTTAGATTAGCCGGTATCAGCCTCTTTAAATTGAAAGCTGTTGATATTCGCCCAAAACTTAGCAGAGCATGTCACCTACTGCGGGCTACGTCATTAAAATGTTTACCTGTTGGCATATATGACCTTGATTTAAACATCGGATTTTTCACTGGCCGATGACAACGAAAGCATCCGTTTCTTTCTTGCTTGTTAAAATGAACATTTTTCTACTATGCAAACACTGAACTTTGTTGCGGACGAACCCCACAGAATAATAAAGCTACTTCTACAAAGATCTCTCATTTTCTTTCGATTAATGCTTCCATAAAATCCCCTCTTCAGCTTTCTATAAAACGTAATAAAGCGACGACGCCGGCAACGTGTGAGACACGACAACCCGCTAAGCCTGTCTGCATAAAAGGTCGCGGTTTAACGAAAGATAAACAAGATATGGCATCCGCGCCTCGACGCAACCGGAACGCGTCGAGATTAGGCTAAACTTGGAGCCGGATGTCGACGTCGCACACGGGCGTGAGAGTTAACACGGAAAAAGTGCTGTTGCGTGTTGGGCTTTCCGTGAATCACCCCTCGACCATCACCCTTCGAGGGCGCCGTCATGAAGAAATTCTCTCGAGATGCTTTCTTCTCGCCTTGCCGACCACGGCGGAAAAACTCAGCATCGAATCGATTTGTCCCTGCGGTTGTAATCATCGTCAAGAAAGCGTGTAGGCAGTAGTTTGTTTCATTTTCTATTTGCTTTTGAATCATTTCAGCTTATATAATTTTATGACATATTAAATGAGTATTGAAAAGGGACATTACAAAATCAAACTAGAAATGTTAGGCACCGATTTTTATGAACACTTACGACGATGCCTGTGTTTTTTCTACTGTAAGTTGGAGTTAGTAGTAGTTGGAGTTAACCTGTAATATGGAGAGAGTGGAGAGAGCTGTTCGTGTAAAGTGTAAATTTAGTCCCAGCGAAGTATATTTTTAAATTCGCTTTACCTCATTTTCTGTTCTATAATACTAGCCAAGAAAAGAAAAAATTACCCGATAACCATCGAACTGTTTGGCGGGTATTTTTGAGCTTTTTGGCCCAAATATTAACAAGAGCGCTCACGCGAGACCTATTTTATTCTCTTCTACAACTTTCTAACTTTCAATCAGTTTCACAGTAAGAAGCAGGCAATCCTGAAAATTTGCGGCGGCATTCTAAACGGCATTCTAATGAAAATATTGAACAAATTTGTCATAATTTTCCAACCATAACTTAGATAAAATTGCATGTGACTCAAAACAGTTTCGTTTTAAAGATATCCTCAAAATCTATTTAATTTTAAAAAAGACTTTCCTCGACAACAAGATAGAGTTTTGATTTTTAATCTGGACATGGCGCTTCCATAAGTTGTCAACAAGATTTTGTTCGAACTAAATCATCAAAACTGCACAGTTTTTAATTTTTTGGAAACATCATCATGCGTAAAATTTGATGGGGAACAAAATGTGATGTCATGTGTGTACATACAAACATGACCAAACATGACTTACATGACAAACGTTACCTGGCCGTTACTCTACCATTTGAGCTAAGCAGGGTATGACATTTCTGAAGTGAATTAATGTATAAGAGTGGTAGATCTTACAAAAATATTTTGACCAAGAGGCTTTGACATATGAATATTCTTCACTTTAAATCTAGCCGTTGAAATAGCTTTCAATTTGTAATCCATGTGAACATGTATGAGTTTCTGGAAAGACCAATAAGAAAGGCTATTCGCAGCTGAAAAATTTGCATGATCATGTGACCAATAGCTGTAACTACTAAAATACCCTCGTGGGTCGGTGTAAACTTACGTCAAGGTGTGATCCGTTTAGCGTGTAGTTCTTGTACGGCGGCGTGCGGTCCTTCACGTACGAGAATATCTTGGAGCCGCCACGCAGCCACTCAACCTTGCGCAGCTGCTCGGCGGGCAGGCCGTATTCGCAGCGCAGCTTGGCGGAATGACCGAACACCACATAGCGTGGCATCTTCAGCTCGAGCAAGAACTCCATCGCATCTGCAAAGCAAACCAAGTGGTCCCTTGTTAGAAGACATTCCAGTGATGTTCACGATAATCAGGGATGTTTTAGTGAACGTGGTGTCAATGAACCTGTTTGTTTTTACCGCAAATGTGGTTATAAAACTTGAAATCTGTTAGATTGCGTTGTAACATTGAGTTTTTGTTTTCCAAGAAATAAGTTTAGTATGACGTCATGGTTATTTAATTAGCTGTAACTCGCTCAACTAAAGTAATATCACTTCTAAATGGCCATTAGTTAGAAATTGAAAGACATGAAGAAAAAAGGTTTCTCTCATACTAGCCGGGGGAAATGGTCAAAAATATAATTTTTTAGCTGGGGTGCTCAAGCTGAAAGATTCCTTTAGAAGTCGCATGGTAATTTTTTCAAAACTAAGCACCTAGGAGTACTAAGTTTTGGCCCAAAAAATATTGGTAACTGATGACAGTCTTGTTAATCTTTTCTACGGTCTATAATATTAACTTGGTAATACGTCGTTTATATGACCACAGTAAAGTGATTACCGAAGAGATGTGATATTTAACGCATACTCCTGTGTCTCGTCAATCGAGTGCCACGCGCGCTGACCGATATTCGAAATGATTCGTGTCGATTCAAAGAATATTCAAAATTTTATTTCTAAGGTCATTGAAGACTACCACGATGCATTCAAATCTACACGAAAATTTATTTGTGCCGGGATGGCGCCACTTTAACTGAAAATAAAGATTACGTATCTGCTCTGTGACTGTTGAAGTGGTAAAAGAAAACAAAGCTTTTGATCCACGAAAACTCTCAGAGAATTTCTTTGCATTCGATCCAGTTTTTTATCATTTTTTTAAAACTGAATAGAAATAATCATATTCTTTATAACGGTTAACGTAAACGGTTAAGGGCTGGCTTTTCAGTGGCCCGTTAAAAATCTGACGTTCCGTTAACTTGTTATTACCAGGGCAACAGGCAATCAGATGTCTTGGTTCTTATCCTGACGGACCGTTAAGATTTAACGGACCACTAAAAAACTAGCCCTAAAACAGTTAAGTTATAATTGGGTAAACTGCAACAAGCTTCAAAGCATACCTTGAGTGTTTTAGTGAGGCTGGGCGCTCTTATATTAGGCAACGTACCCCCTGCTATGTAAGAAGCTACCGCCACTCCAAGCCTCCTGCATTAACTCAACGAGCAAACTACACATTACTTGGCACTGGAAACTACGAGCTGGAAATAATAATGACGTAAATGTTTCGCGTCGCTGTGTTGAGTTGATGGTAGGCTCGTGTTTACACAAGCGATGCATAGTATGAACCAGGATCACTATCGCCTAGATAAATGCAGAAATGCCGCCATATTGGTGTAACAGCCGGTCTTAAACTACCCTTTTCAACGTAGTAGTCCAGATTTCAATTATATATTGATATAATTATGATGAAAATTACAATTTTCGACATTTTTTTCAGCATCTGTCTGTGTAATTTGTAAATTTAAAAACGAATGAAACATCATGATGGCGGAATTTATGCATTTATTGAAACGGAAATGATCCGCTTGCAAACTATGAATAGCTACGATTTAGTTTCCCTGTTGCGTTGGAAGTCATCATAGTTCGAATATAGCTCCCCGGAGGAAATAATAATAATACCATTGTAATTTTAATGACGCCCTTTATTTGCAATAATAGCATTGTTACCCCATGTTAATGGTTGTTTGAAGCGCAAAAGTTAACTTGAAAATAAATTAGAATGCCAAATAGGTATGTATTTCTACAATTTTCATGAAGTTTCTGCAAACTTGTTTTTAACAAATGTTACATCATGATGGTAAGTTTGGGTTCTCACATTTAACTTTCACCGTCATTAACGGTGACTAAGGTCTTCAGCAGCTCCAGAAAACCCTCTGTTGTATAAATTTGTGGTGGAGGTGCCACGCTAAAAGCTCTGGGGGTTGCGTTCAGGGGCAAAAGTTCAGATTCGAAAGTTTTTGTGTGTTTTTCGAACCATCTTTCGTGCCGTCATATTTTTTAATTATTTAAACGAGAATGAACCGGATAAATTACTTAAGAGCAATGCTGTTGTCAGCAAAGCGAAGGATTTTTAAACTGTATGTTTTTTATTTTTCGGGGAAAAATGCTTTGAATTATTTGTTGCTTTTTTATAAACACTGACAAGCACTGAATTAAGGTCCTCATGCGAAAATATATAGAGCAACGCAGGTAAGTCTTTGAAGTAGACGATATCTTGAATATATTTTTGATAAAATATTTTTAAATGTTTACCTACTCGGTAATAGATCTTTCTTAAAAAAAATCGCATGCCGTTTTACGAGAACGGGAAATCAGGGCATGGAAAGTCAAGAGAATAATTTAAAAAAGCTGATATCCGCGAAGTAAACAAGAAAAGTATCTCCGGGAAACGTACCCGCCACCAGAGAGGGTGGTTGGGTAGACGTCGGCCGGCTGGTTTTACGCATGTCAGCCCACGACTGGCGAAAGCTTTGGACTTCGCGGGGTCTCGAACACAATGAATCAAATTGCGTCGTCCTTATTTAATTGAATAAGCTGAACAGACGGTAATGGGTTTTATGTTAGTGTCAAGAGTTTGGTTTAATTAAACGATTCACAGTGAATAACGCCCGCTTAGTACTCGAAAACCATGGAGGTACTACCACCTGTAGAACACGGCTCGAGCTGGGCAGGAAATTGGTTTGGCTGTTCCTATTATAATATATTTCAAAGTTCAAAGGCTTTTTGAAAGTATTTAAATGCTTTCTTTTGAGTGAAGCGTGTATGATATCTGTTTTGCAATTTAATTAGAAACAGACCTAAGGACCGGTTTTTCAATGGCCTGTAAAGAATATTACGGTTCATTAACTTTTTATCACCATGGAAATAGCCCATGAAATGCGTTTAATATTTTTTAACGTGTTCTTAAGTGCTTAACAGGCCACTGAAAAACCGGTCCTGATACATTTGAAGACGATTTAAAGTTTAAGACACAGTGCTTTTCTCTAAGCATGTTTAAATCCCAATTTTTTATTGGCGTTGTAAGAAAAGTGGTCCATTTAAATGTTGAAATTTAAATTTGAGGATATCGTGTCCCGTGTGATGGTACTTCCCCCAAGTGCGCGCGTGAGTGTCATCAATCCGTTCAGTTGTTTTCGCACGCCGACAGGTAGCGTGGTGGATACGAGACCGGCCTCGGTGGCAATTGTCACTCGCGACTGTTCGCATTTCTTCCAGAAACGCAAAGTTTTCTCTCGGGGTTTTTTTTTAGCCAGAGAAATAGGAAATCTCCTCTTGATACGCCTCCTTCTGAAACTTCCTCTTGATATTCTGAGCATGTTGTTTTATGACTAACCTAAAAGTGAATCTATATTCTACATGCGGACGCATTCCTCTTTTGGTTTATTATGCAGGATTTACTTTGCATCTGCATTACATAAAGTCTTCACTAAATCAAGTCATCAATACATTGGCAGATGATAATCAAGTATGCAATAAGATTTTATTTAACATCTTTCATAAAATGGAACCAAAATGATAAAGGACATTTGTAACAACTTAAGTGTTACGTTTGAAAACGTATGGTTAGTGAATAACTGGTTAATTTTTATGTTTAATTTGAGAAACAGTGAAAGGTATACGGGCGCGTTGATTTATTTTATAGATATCATCTAACGACTTGATTTAATGTTTGTTTTGATGGATGATGCGAAAAATGTTCAGTTGAGCGTTTTATTTTAGGTGACCCGTAAGCCATTTAACACATTTTGGTTGGTCTCATAGCTGTTTATCATACACCTTATAATCAGATAGAAATAGCAGTCACCTTCAAGATTATGCAAATGTTTCTTAAAACTTTCGTGACAGATACCAAAATCGTGACTACAGAGGGCATTTGTATTTCAAAACAAAACTATAGCAAAGATTTATTTATACCAAATGTAACTAAGTAAATTGCCCAATGATTTTAAAAACAAACTAAAACTGTAGCCTAAACACACACCTATAAACTAAGTGATTAGTATATTTTCGGGAAACTGCAGCTAGTTGGTGAGTTGCGTGTGCGTGCGTGCGTATCCTGCTACTTGCTCCGAGGCAAACACTGGTTTCAAGTTTCGGACACGAGAAAAGTTTGCCTAACACCACCACAGGCTATTTCTTGTAAACTTTCCACCCTTTAGTCAGGGCCCCTGGTTGCGTGGACGAGACTACGTGTACTGGAAAGTACTCGATACGTAAGAATGCTCATTTTATAGTTTCTTGTACAACCAAGTAATTACGTACAGCATGTCCGGAAGTTCTGTTCATCCCAAACTACACCCCAAAAATGGCTGACTTGGCGTTTTGCTTCCCATGTTTATCGATACAAGCACAGACAGCAGAAAAGTGTGTTCTTGGAAGAAACGACGTGTCTTTATTGGTCATTAAATATCTTCAGGGGCTGGATTGTGTAGAATATGTATCAAATATAGATATCACGCTTTTTTCCATGACTGCAATGTATTTCAATAACCAGTGAAAAGAAAGTGAGTGACATCTATCGCAATATTTATTGAGCCGGTCAGACCACCATGCCGACCAGCACCGATTTCTTAGCAGGTACGCCAACCCTGTCGTTTCTACCCTATTTTTATTTCATCATTGACCAATTATAGATATTAGTTCTATAAATGGAACTTAAATACCTTTCCAGCGAAAGTTAGTTACATTTCTATTATTTTATAAGACGGGCATTGACGAAAATAAAGGTTCAACAGCACAAAGTAATTTCACTTTGCCACGACATCCGTGTCGCTTTGTTGTTTATCATTTTCAAACAAAAGTCTCTTTTCAAACAAAATGTCTTGAAGATACGCCACAGAAAATTGAAGATAAGAATAACGAACATGTTTTTTGGAGGTAGGAAAGTAAGAACGTTCATTGTGCAGTTGAAACGGTTTAATTGTATATCTCACTCAAAGCCAGAAGGAATTGAAAAGCACTTGACTAAAATCTCACAAAATTAGGGAGGGGTTACGCCGAAACCAACCATGAAATTAGCATTCTAGGTCAACAAACCCCAATTCCCTATCATATTAGCATGGTCACAATTGAAATGTATATCAAAAAGCAGAGTTTATAAAGGTTACTTTTAGCGTAATGCCTGCTTGTTTTTCACGAGACTTTTAGTATTTACATTCCTGCGAGGTTTTGTGTATGTTACGACGGTTCAAGTGATTAACCTATTTCTCTGATCAGTGAAATATTTGGTGTTGCTGCAAGGAATTCGATATCGCTGGTTGTTTCCAAGATAAAAGTTAGGAAATGTCGGACGTTTTATTACATGCTCTGACGGCGGCCAAGGGGTAAAAGGTGTTGCAGTGCTAAATTCAAACCAAAGACAGATAGTCAAAAATGTTCATTTATATACCGCAAATAGTTTTAAATGTTTAAATAATTATGAAGCGATTTTTAAGATCGATCTCAGCTTGAAGCAGCGTATTTTTTACATATTAAAAAGCAAAATATTTGCTTCATGGTATAATAGGAAAAAGATATGGAAACGGTAATTGTTACGGACTTTTAGCGGCTGTGCCGCTGAAGATGACTTGAATGGTAACCGGAGAAGTTGTATGAAAAATAATAAATTTTCGGCTTATTAAAACCCTTTTAATTTTGACTCTACCTGGACCAAAGACCCATAACATTTAGCCGCATGTTATGCTTAATTTTTCCATATGTAACCGAGATGGATGGATGCAAAAGACGAAGGAAATAAAAAATTAAACGGGGCTTCAATGAGACCATAGTGAATTCTTTTACTTTTAACTTCCTTGTGCTACTTCCATAGTCTATCTTTAACGGTACAGGCGCTATTATCTGTGACGAATGAGCCACCGTCTTCTTGAATGTATCCGCTTTTCAAGGCGGTGTATTACATAATCTGGTTACATTGCACGCCTTGGCTTTTGTCTTGGGTCTTATTCAAAATGGCTGCTCCCAAGTGTTTCAACGTGAATCGGCTTGTTAAAAAAAAGGAAAAGAGGGTTTATTTCTCAAAAGGAAAGTGTTAAACGAGAAAAGTTTTGTTTCAACGTGAATAAGTGCAATGATCTTGCGATTGCTGATCCAATACAATCTGTACGCGGACGAAGACTCGTTGATTTAGATGTCATGACTTCTGCCTAAAGTTCCAACTTATAAGGACTATTTCTACGTAAAAAGTTCCGGTGCATGTATATATTTTGTTCCTAAAGCGTATGCATAAAAAAAACAGTTGATTAATTAAAAAAAAACGTTCATAACTTCACTAACTAAAAAATACATAACTTAGTACAAAAGTAGTCGATTTTTCAAGGCCGCTGTGATTGAAATAACGCCAACCTACATTCGTGGAAGTTATCACATCAGTTCACGGACCACATTTTTTTTGCCAAGGTCACGAAATATTAAGTTCTCTGTTTACGTGAAAATTTTCAGCGATATCTATTGAGAAGACCCGTTTGTCCAGTCCGCTTAGCTACGCCGATTTCTGTCGAGGGGATCTGCACTAAGATGTACTATCCCGTCGACAGAAATCAGCCTAACGCCTTCGTGCAAGATGAGCCGCGCAAGAAACCTTGATTATACCTATTGTATACCTCTGCTAGCTCTATCATTGAAGATAGCCTCGGACAGTAAGCGACGAAGTTGTAGAAAATAGAACAAACTACGTCTATATGAAAGCACTTTTTTCAGATATGCTGTTTTTGTGTTGTGGCTACCTAAACGGCCTCGAATTGAGCATTTCCTGTACGGCTCTTTTGGGGGATTTGGAGCAAAATATTTAAAAACGACTTGCGAAAAAACCTAGTATGTTCTTTCGTCTCCAACTCTCTGCCTTCCTGTTATAGGCTATCGTCCACAATAAAGACAGCAGAGGTGTACAAAAATGTGTCTAAATGTCAAATTCTGTGAGTAGTACTCCGGCGTCTTAAGATGAAAATTACGTAGTTTGCCCGCTGTTAGAAAACTGTTAGTGGGATAGGAAGTAGCACAGCAACATGACGTGGATAGTAGGTAAAGCTGATCTTTCTCCTTAATGAACTTGGTTTGTTCTTGTCTGCAAACGTATTGATGAGACCCTGCTGGCACGCTTAGCTCGTTAGAGATATGAATCTCCGCTCTCGAGTCCATAGCCAGACTCTACATGTTGCTAATGAACGAGGTGAGAAGAATACCGCACGCCGGGAATCGTCCATTTCCGGTAGTGTCTAGCAAGAGCGGAAACTCTTTGCCAGACGGTTTTGATTTGTGTCTTCTGTTTTGCTTTGAACATGAAGTGCACTTCCGAGGCAGAAGTGCATGTAAGCAAGCCTTTTAAAGTAGATTGAAACGCTTTGAAATTTTTTATCTAGATAAGGTACGGAACTATGAAACCTTTTTCATTCGCATCGCTTAAGGCACGAACTTATATGCCAATGTCGTACGTTGCGAGAACCAAATTAATGGAATATAGCTTATATTTACATTTTATATTCGACTCAATCTTGTACTATCTTGGACTGTAGACTGTAGACAAATTGTATGATTTATGCACAAATTACGCATATGCATAATATATACAACATGCATTCACATACTTTCGAACCATGTGCAACCAGTTATTTGTGGTGTACATATTTGCACAAATAAAACAGTATGCACATAGGTACCTTCATGCTTCTATTGTAGGTCCTACCGTGGGTATGCATTGCTGAAAATTTTGTTATTTTATATTTTGAAGGCCAGGTAGTTTTATATCTGTATCAACGGAGCCGTTATTTTAAGCCTCCTAACCCCTTGTATTAACTTATCCCATTATCCCATACTGTACTTAATATTTGACTTGTCCAATATAATCGCCAGATAATCACAGGCTGAAATAAAGAATTTGTAAAATTACAAGGAATACACTTTTAAAACCAATTACAATGCTAGTAATAATTTTAATATTCTTAAAATTTGTAAAATTAGCTT
>QKMV01000622.1:0-20757 GCA_003287335.1 Lednia tumana
ATGAGTGGTAGATCTCAATTGAGAATTTGATCTAAGTGGCTTTGACATGTTTCAAAGATCGCACCAGAACAAGCAATACTGCATTACACTCTAACCAACTCGAATAATATCCTTGCTACATAATATTTTTTACGAGTTTCGATGTTAAGCACCAATGAACGATGCGACATTCTATGGTGAATGATCTGTTAGTGACGGCGACCATCTCAAAATAGAATCGGTTCCGTACCACCCAACACCACCGGTAGCTGTAAGCTCCAATTTCGGCTGATGGTGATATGGGGGTAGATATTTTCTTGGTGTGAATTGTGCTCTTCTGGCGCCTCCACCGCGATCGTGCATCAAACCCACGTTTTGGCTTTGATTGACTGCCTATACCTTGCGCAGCGCGCCGTGAGCAGCGTGTAGCGACGAGCGTGTAGGCAAACACTGACTTTATAACCGTGACTTCCATTTGAGTGGAGTACACGAACCGCCACTAACCAAAGTGTCATTTAGAGAAAGAAAACAACTGCCGGGAGTCCGTCCTAATGATACGCAACCCTGGGAACAGTTTCGGTTACCAAACCGGCTCACAACCTGTAAGATTAGCGGCTACTAATCTAAATAATAATTCAAATACACATAGCTTTAATTCTCCACTAACCAGCATGACGTGATTAATTTGATTTTATGTTGTTACTTGTTTCGCGAAATGCAATCGTCTTATCTATTTGATTTTTTGCCGCTCATTACTTTTGGCTAATAAGCCTTTTTTTATTAATTCATTTATACTTATGGCTTCTTCTTAATCTCAGCACTAGTTTTCAAAAAAACTGTTATTTAACTGGGTAAAACGGCCTGGGAGTTTGTTTGTTAGAACCTCTTGGCAGTGGTACCCAGTTAAATGATGGTTTTTTTTTGGAATGCTTTTCTCCATCTTTTCGAAATGCAGTCGACGACAATTTCAATACTTTCATGCGTGAATTGTATTTGTTCCCTTCAATTACCCAATCAAGCACCATCATTCAATCGCTATTTGCCCAAACTTATTGATGCCATGTGGGCCAAGGCACGTTTCTCCGAGAAGACGAGTGTTCCGTTTTGTGTACCAACTCTTCAGCCGCACTGTCTTGTTCTTGCATTTGAAAAGTCTTCGTGTACATCTCACTGTTGACCATATTACCATAAAAACTGATTAAATAAGAAAGGGCATCGAAAGGAATTTTATGTACCGTGTTCCATCGTGAACGTAGCTTGAATCGCCAGATGGTGGTTGGATGCGTATTTGACTTTCTGTCTGTGGTAAATAAGTTAAATTAATCACGTCAGTCAGGGATGTGCCTACTTGTATGCAAACAGTGATTCCTCTTCTCAATCACTACTCTTGAGGGTAAATTCGTCGGCTAATATTTCACTTCAAGATATTTACCATTTCTATTACACGTTTTAGCTTTAGATGTAGTCTATAGCGCTGTAGAAATATAAAATAAAAAACGTAGTAATCTAAATATTAAAATCGATCAACATTTCTTAGCACGTAGGTACGGTAGAAATATAAAGAGCATGGTATAGGCTTCTACTCTCATTGTCTAAAATTTTGTGCTAGTCATTATGTATGACCAGTGTATACAGGCTGGCACTACGTGTTAAGTTGGATTGAATTAACTTTGGATAATGGCTCTGACGAAAATAATATCTGGCAATAAAAGTAGTTAAAGACAACCGCTAAAAGCTTTTACCTTTCCAATACCCCTTGGCTTAAGAGGTATTAAGTTCATGCCAGTATTATATATTTCAACCTCACGAAGAAGCTGTATACGTATACGTGACTGTGAAATGAAATAGGTGCAATATAAGACTTTACTTTTATTTTCTTATTTATTGTAAACCAGTAATTATATAAGTGCTTGAAGACAAATTTTACTAATGAAGAAAAAAGCTTCGTGTTTAGTCCGCATTTCTTATGGACACCAACGAAAAAAAACTTTCGTTTGAGTTTTTACTTGTCAGAGACAGTCGCGTTTTAATGACAATATATTTATTCAGCTCATGATCCTCATTAGGATCCCTCCATAAACATCTCAATATATATTTTATTTCCTCTCCCGTCTTAATATTTGTCGTATCATTCCGCTGAATGATAAATGGATTGTAATTCCAACGATTGCAATTCGATTTCAATTAATTATAAACGACTTGAGTCAATAATTGGTCTTGACAGAGATCATTTAACCAAGTCGAGCCATTCCGCATGTCAAAAATCGCGTCTCAATCAATAGTTTTTGTAAAAATTTAATAATATACGACGTCTTTTTTGAGCCGTTCGTTTTGCCGATACGGCTTATTAAAAGTAAGACTCTGTTTGTTGTTGATGCACGTCTGTTTCAAAGTTCCAATCGCCGTTGTGGAAGTAAGAGAAAAATGCGTATTGAGTCGGCGAATGCACAACACAACTGCAATCTCGAACCTCCAACTCATCGTTGCGCTCAGTTCTCACAGGTTTCCGTTCGGCGGCCCATGCTCACAATTCAGTTCCATCCCGCGTACATTCGCGATCGTGAGAATTGAAATCTCTCGTGGAACCGATGGTAAATTTCACCTCACCATTTCCAAATCGTGGTCGCTCTTCTATCCACCCTCATCGCAGACAGTAGCATTTCCGGGCACCGAGGTCTGGTCTAGGATTTCCACTTCCTGGTTACGGCCTTGCTGGGCATGTGGATTCACCCTCGCTCCCTCGGGAATAAAGACATGGGTGGGAATACCGTGGCTCGTAGATTTTTAGACGTGTGTTCGTTTCATTCATGTTTTTGATTGAAGTGGCGTGCAATCCGGAGCACACCCGACAGAATTGATCGATCAATCTATCCTCCGCGTCAATCAACTATGACACTACTGAGGAGTTATTATGGCTGAGGATGCACAAATGTTTTAATATTCACAATACGAGTAGTGCAATAAATTTCGCTGCACAAATAATCGATTAAGTTATGTCACTCGTTCTGTTATGTCACTCGTTCTGTTATGTCACTCGTTCTGTTGTCCAGTTCGAATGTTCGTGTTTCGCGCGTTGACACAATACTGTGCCTGATTTGCATTTATCATTCTTGTCACTTATTCCGTAAACTGCTAAGACTGTTTTGCATCTGACAGCAAATAGAATTTGTATCCGCTCGTACCTAATCTTCATTTCTTGGTGCGTTGAACCCACAAGTGCATCTCAAGAATGCATTATGAACCACCGTGCTGATTCCGTCGTATATGACAAGTGCGTGGATTGAAACGAGATAAAAATTCCAATCAAAATAATTACATGTTTTACCAACAATGAAGCCAACACTCTTTTTGTTTTATGGCAGTTTAGATTCATTAAAAAATTTCCCGCAGCACTGAATCCGTGAATGACATTGTTAAATTTTCACCTAGCACCTATATGCGAGCTATAATACAAATTCATTTCTTCATGATAACGTTTTCGTCACAGTCATCTATTATTTCTGATTAAAATTCTTCGTCGTCTTAGCCGCCGCGCTCCACACCATGTACGATGTACATTCACCCCGGTCTCTTTCAAACAAGCTTACACTCAAACTCTCATTACATTTTCATCTTGTAGTGATCGCGTCTTCAACCAATCACCGCGCCGCGTGTTTCCACCATAATTCCACTGAGCCGAATATTATCAGCCGATGAATAGACTTGTAGATCCGTTTGAAAACCCTCGCCGTCCGAACCTCAGGTGGTCACTCTCAGGACCTTGGCTAACAAAAGAAGCTAATCAGAGATACGCGGGACAGTATCTCCGCGGATAACTGATGACTCATGGCGAGATTCAAACATTTTATACTGCTTTTTCACGTCAACGATACGTCAAAGTCTGTACTTATGTTGTATGGGGGCGGTTCTAAATTCAGATATATGAAGCAACGTTCGGTAAAGCTTCAAAATCTAATTGTTTTCTTGTTTCTCTTGGGACTTAGGGGCTGTATATGCATGACGTAATTAATCTGTCTGCATGGTTGAAAATAATGCAGGGCTTGTAAACTATTAATCTCTACGCCATCTGCAAGCATCGAGGGTGGTGTTTTAAAATTACACCGCTATGCCACTCAAAAAACCTACCCATTTTTGGTTTGAAGTAAGTGACCACAAAATCTCAAATTATATACACTTTCAGCGGCAGATCAGACTTGAAATTATACCTGTGTATCAACCTGAGTTAGTTCATGTTGCGTCATGGAGCTAGGGTCTTTTGTAAAATTCTTTCGGGTGCTTCCATAAGCATACAATTAAATTAGGAGGACTATTGACAGAAAAGACCTTCAAATGATGAGTCACATCGTTGAGAAATTGGCAATGATAATTTTATCCGATCGAAAATGTCTTGGATTCGCTTCGCTTCAATTGTCGTCTGCAAATTCTGTCTCTTGTCGAACGCGACGCAATGCAACATTCCCGTTAACGAAATCAAAATGAAAACTAGTATCTGGCGCCAAGCCTCGGAACTGCCTTTTGAGGAGAGAATCAATGCTGGAAAGGCAGCTTGCAACTCGGCGAAGCCTGAAAGTGCACCATTCAATGGAGAGTGCTATTTTTATTGCACTGCGATTGTTGACTTGGTCTTTGCACCTTTCAGCTCGAGGAATTAATCCTCGATTAGGTTTTAGAATTTGCAGTCCGTACATAGGTTATGGCACTCTTCTCGGCGCCCCCAAAAATGAGATTGAACTAGACAAAACTCCGGTTGAAATTGACTTATAATTTCGTTATTTGTTGATAATTTTCAAGCTGCTGTTTATAGGTGTAGAACTCGAGCAAATAACTTATTTTGAAAAATACTAATGTTGAGCCTATTGCCAAAGTCCAGCTCGTATTTTGTTCGTTAGTAAAATTATGCCAATAATTTCCCAGATAACGTCCACTATTTCTGCAATTCACTGACACATGTGGACGTCTCACTCGAATTCTGATGCTCATCACGAACCGTGTCCAACTCGATTCCAAGATAAATCGTCTCGTGTCTTATAATTAAGAAGCTCATTACGCCGCTCACTTTTACAATCGATGGCAACGATTCCTTTTCGATCCGTGATCGAAATAACTGCACAAGATGATCGGACGGCTTTGTGCGGAACGAGATTGTTCATTCCGAGCATGTCTCTGAACGCGTGCCGTGTACTCATGAGCGGTTTTTCTGCCCCGTTGCTAGTGGAAATGAAATATAATGAATCTTGGAAAACGATTGAATTCCCATTCAAAATAATGGATTATCAAACGGTTACTTTTTGCACGCATCGCCAGAAAAGCAGCGTTGTATTTCGAAGCGGCAGTTTATACTAGTATGAAACTCAGAGGGGAAGAACTCATTATCTTTTAATCTTATGATTATTGTCTCTAAACATGGCAATGCTAATGACAAACAATGTCAGGGGGCGAAGGCGAAGGGAAGGAAAGGAAGCGGAACATGGGAACTTTAAGGCCCAACGCAAAGGGCATGGGTCAGCGATCCTCGTCGAAACCCTTTTCAATTCAAAACAACCGGACGAGTAAATTTGAATTTCGAATATTTTACAACCGACTGGCTTTATGTTTAAACAGAAACATAGTTTCCCAGATCTCATTACAAAAAACCACCGGTTTTCCTTCATTCGATCGCTCGTTTCGATCTATATTTGTTATGTTTAAAGTGAGTCGCCGACCGGTCAGGTGCCGGTGGGTCACTGAAAACAAAATTATTCCTACGTCATGAAAGCACGCGTGTGGGTGTCTGGGTCTGGGATGTAAGTAGTCGGATTCCAATACCGAAATGACTCGTGAAGTCTTGACTGGTGCAAATGCCTAGCGCCTGGCCTAGCCCCTTGTCCGGCACCTGTGCTTGCTTGCTGCTTGCTACTTCAGTGAGCGCTTTCGCTCATCGGTGCATCATCGTACGCAGGCGTACGTGGGCGACGCGGAATTAGAAGCACCCTCCATCACTTGAAATTTGAGCATTTGATCGAGTGCCAATCGAATGAAACGCGAATGCCTGATTGTTTTATTTGCGCATGAAATAACTTGTCTTTTTGTGCCATCATTATTCATAATTCGTTTGATAATACGCACTAAAGCAGTTTTTCGGCCGTGACGGTTGAGTTTTGTTCGATGCGCACCTGGCAAGAGGTGTGAATCTGAACCTGAACGTATGCATCGGTGTTAGCGAATTGTAAATTGTAATTAAAAAACTATACTGGGAAATAATTTCCTCATTTCGTGATCACATTATTTTGCTGTGAGACATTCCTGACTGGCACTGAATAATGCCGCTGGCTAGCGGGGAGCCGATATGGCTCTGAATATTCCCATCCATTAATTTAATCCGGTGAAAAAACAAGCAAATCTATGATAAATGAACGCACGTAATTCAACAGGTGGCCGCGTGAAAGGGAGATAGAAAAATACGTGAACTCTGTTTCGAGTTATGCAGCTATGGAAATATATATGCCTACCATGCTACCATGTACGTTTTTAGGATGTTTTTTTAAAAAATAGCGTTTAATAAATAACGTGACTCAGAGTCACGTATTATTCTAAAAACTAATGTCTCTGAGCTTATGACAAACCTTCTTGCTTTGATGAAGACAGCTTCTTTCTAGCACTGTAAATTTTCCGTGGTACTAACACAAATCAAGCAGAGGAACTTGCACGTTGCCATCCATCAAGTTTCCGCATTCTCTTCAGCTTCATTGCCGTTTTCCATGCTGAAATTCCCATGATGATTACAAGGATCCTCAGCATAGCCTCAAAGGGCAACTACATTCCCCTTATTACTTTTTTGAGACTCATATCAACTACATTCCCCTTCATTGAAAATGATATGTATCGTATCTATCTCCAGCCATATTTTGCAGAAGATGAAATCGGTAACAGTTATATCGCCCCATAGACTACCCACATAGACGCCCCACATCGAATATTTGGCACTTTCGACAGTTATCGTATATTCGCTCTACCAAGATAAATGTGTGGCGAAAACCAACACTTACGTCAATGTTCGTTCATTTCAGTTTGCATCGGTACCAATGGGCGCATGTCGGTGCCGTCAAATCGCGACCACCACTACCGCAACCTCCGGGATCGCTACACGAACTGCACGTACGTCGACGGTAACCTGGAGCTGACATGGGTGCAGGACGAGAACCTGGATCTGAGCTTCTTGCAGTACATCAGAGAGGTGACCGGCTACGTGCTGATATCGCACGTGGACGTGCGACGCATCGTTCTGCCACGGCTGCAAATCATCCGCGGACGCACGCTCTTCAAGCTGAACGTGCATGAGCAAGAGTTCGCGCTGATGATCACGCTGAGCAAGATGAACAACCTGGAGATGCCTGCCCTACGAGGTAAGATACCTACACAAGAAATGCGCTGGTAAATAAATGCGCTTTTTACTCGACAGAGCTCCTGAGCGGATTTGGCATAGCTTGTTCGGAAGGTGAAGGTGAAGGAAAAGGAAGTGTATAAGGAAACGATCCTGATCGTTCTGTAGAGCAACTACAGGATTTGCCTGGAACATAAGTTGTCACGGAAAACCATAACTTAGTAGCCGGTCACTAGGACTCTTCGGTGTAGCTCATGAGGTTATTTTCAATTAAAATAGAGGCTCCATTTCAAACTGACTTGTGCCTCGTTAGTCGTTCGTCGTTCCTTGTTAAAATGTTATTTTATTAGCCTTATCAATATGATGGAGATAGGGTTATGGTCTTTGAAATAAATGACTGGTCTTAATGCTTTTTATGATAATCGAGAACCAAAGAAAGAGTAGTTTCAACAAATCAACCTCCTCAAGAAGGATATCATCGGTTTTATGGTGTCAAAGACATTGAGCCTGGAACTTGTTTCTGTAGATATCCTCGACGGCAGCGTCGGCCTGTTCAACAATTACAACCTGTGCCACATGAAAACTATCAACTGGGAGGAAATAATCACCGGACCCGGCGCGAAATACGTCTACGTCTACAACTTCACGTTTCCCGAGCGCGAATGTCCGGCGTGCGACTCGACCTGCGAGAGCGGATGCTGGGGTGAAGGGCCACAAAACTGCCAACGGTTTTCGAAGATGTCGTGCAGTCCGCAGTGCTGGCAGGGGCGATGTTTCGGGCCGAATCCCAGAGAGTGTTGCCATCTGTTCTGTGCTGGAGGATGCACTGGACCGAAACAGAGTGATTGTTTGGTAAGCTAATAAATCGTGTTGGCTTCTTTGGAACATACATAAACATCACCATCCTCCAGACTTCAAGTAATATAACGAGAGCCTATTTTACGGTACGAAATCGAACAACATATCGTAAAGGAGCGGTTTGGCATGCTGGATACACTGGTTGCAGTGAGTTTTCCGAAGTTAAGCAATATTTAGCTGTTCAGAGTTTGGATGGGTGACCATTAATTCCTGGATGGACTCCTGTCTGGGAGAAAGGCTGGAAGGTTTGAAGCTAGTACATCACAGATGAGTTAGAAGAATCCAGCTGTTAGAGTTGTACCAAACAGCTACAAAACGGCTAATACAGTTTTTGAGAATTCCTTCTGAAGGGACTTAAAGGGGTGGTTCTCATGGTGCTTTGCGGCAGGAGTAGGCTACGTGCCAGTACCAGATTTCCCTCCTCCCCTGATAGGGTTATTATCACCCTTTAATGCATGTTCACCAATAGACCACCACAGGGCCAGCTGTCGATATAGTGCGTCGTTTGACTCCGATAATCAATAACTTATCATGACTTTTTCTTCTAGGCATGCCGCAATTTCTACGACGACGGAGTTTGTAAGCAAGAGTGTCCAGCGATGAAGATCTATAACCCGATCACATACTCATGGGAGACTAATCCCAATGGGAAATATGCGTATGGTGCAACGTGCGTCAAAAACTGTCCCGAACATCTCCTGAAGGACAACGGCGCATGTGTGCGAAGCTGTCCGCCGGACAAGAAAGCTACCAACGGCAAGTGTGTGCCCTGTGACGGCCCGTGTCCCAAGACCTGCAATGGCGTCCCCTCAGTCCACGCGGGCAACATCGACTCCTTCAAAGACTGCACCATCATCGAGGGATCGCTGTCCATTCTCGACCAGTCTTTCAAAGGGTTCCAGCAAGTGTTCGGAAACTTCAGTTTTGGCCCGCGCTACCCAAAGATGCATCCGGATAGGCTGGAGGTTTTCAGCACGTTAAAGGAAGTGACTGGGTTCATCAACATCCAGGGATTTCATGAAGATTTTACCAATCTCTCCTACTTCAGGTAAATACAACTGTTCGATTTTCTCTCGAGTTCTGAGTTTGATTAGTGTTGTGTTTCTGGTTTTAATGAATCTATGACTTTGCTTTGTAGAAATCTTGAGATTATCGGTGGCCGAGCATTGACTGAATACTTTGCGTCGCTCTACATAGTCAAGACTTCCCTGAAATCTCTCGGACTGAACTCTCTGCAAAAGATTCACTCTGGCACGATAGCAATCCTTGAAAACAAGGATCTCTGCTTCGTCGAGGGTATCAACTGGAAGAAGATCAAAAAGTCGAAAGAACATGAGATACTCTTGCAAAACAACAAACATATAGCCAATTGCAGTAAGTTTCTCATTAGTTATGAATAGAGACAGCTTCTATTCCTTTGAAAATGCCACTTTGTTCCATGATACATTCGTCTAATCTCATTTCTTGCTCCTTTTTAGCGGCGGAGAATTTGATCTGCGACAGCGAATGCTCGGAGGAAGGATGCTGGGGTCCTGGACCAGACCAATGCCTGTCGTGCTCACACTTTCAGCTTGGAAATCGGTGCCTTGAGAACTGTGATGATATGTCTGGGTAAATAACTACGTAGATTTTTCTTTTTTTTGACGATACAGTCAACTTTAAGAATCTTAAAATTATAACTAGCCGTGTAATTGACTTTAAAAGTTTAATCCTTGTCATACAGTCAACTTGTTTAAATGAGGCCTTTTTGTTTAATGCAACTCTAAACGTTGAGGAACGAGGTAAATATGAACGCTCCTCTTTTCTGGCTTAAAACTAATGCTGCTCCTCTAAACTATTCCAACATTTTTAACACTTTCTGACCCCACCCTGTCAGGTACATTTAGAATTTTTGACAACGCACTCCGAATGGTACGAAACATTACTGCTCTCGATTAGTATTAATTTCATTTCAAAAATGTCTAGCTTGGCACTGACTTGACTCCAAGTCCTTTCAATTTTGCGTCCAATGCACTAACCAGATGACATTAACGAAGTAAAACTAAGTTATATACGAGTGGTATGTGACTGCTCTTGCAACACATTTTTGTATGATATAAAAATGACAGTGGACCTAGTCCTAAACTTTCACATTGGAGTCAGAAAGTGTTGGACAGTCAAAGGGCTATGTATTGCTATTTTCTTGTAAAGTAACTAACGCCTTGTCTTTTGTTTCCAGAATGTACAAGGCAAGTCCGACGCTGTGCAAACCTTGCCACGAGGAATGCGCTTCCACCTGCTCCGGCCCGGGCCCAGACAAGTGCACGAGCCTGCGCAAGTGCAAACACGTCCGGGACGGCCCATTCTGCGCACCGTTCTGTCCAGTCAGCAAGTACAACAACTCTGGGCAGTGCGAACTGTGCCACGAGAACTGCGTCGACGGCTGCACAGGGCCGAGCAATACCATTGGCGCAGATGGCTGTCGGTCATGTGAGAAAGCAATCATCAATGGAGATGTCAATGTGGTGAGTTTGGCTTATGTGCTGGTAGAATGATTACTTTGAATTATTATGGGGACTTACCTTTTATATTCTTAGTTCTGTCACAACGCTATAGTAAAGGCCTGTCTGCTTAGCATCAATTTGAACTTGGCAGAAACCACTGCCAATTGTCCCTGGCTGTCTGGATGGAAAACCATTTTGATCTAAATTTGACATTAATATAACAACATACATTCTAGGAGTAGAAGAGCACTAGGTTGTCAACTGGGATAATGTTAATTACTTGTTACCTCTCCACCTTACAGTTGAAGGCAGCAGGTTTTTGCATGATTTTGGCCCCTTCATAATTAAACAAGATAAAATACATCCCAAGGTACCTGAAGAAGGGAAATAATACAACAAGCATGTCTTACAATCAAAAATTTAACCTTCAGCTTTCAAATTTGGCACGTGGTATAAAAAATGGCACCCTCTTTCCTTGGAAAAATCTAAGAGCCTTGATAAGATTCAGGCTGACAGACGACATAAAATTAGAGGGGTTGAAACTGAAATTTTTATCTCCCAATCCATCTCTGTACTACCCCCTTGTTGTTGTGTTCAGGAGCGCTGCCTGGGAAAGAAGGAGTCATGTCCAGACGGCTACTACTACGAGTGGGTTGGGCCGCAAGAGCAGGGTGACCTCAAGCCCTTGGCGGGCAAGGCGGTCTGTCGCAAGTGCCATCCGCGCTGCAAGAAGTGTACCGGTTACGGCTTCCACGAGCAGGTGTGCCAAGTGTGCACCACGTACAAACGCGGGGAGCAGTGCGAAGATGAGTGCCCGCAGGTGAGACTCCGTTTCATCCAAACAGTTACCCACCAAATTTTAATTTCATAAACTTTGCTATCGTAGTTGGCCAGTTTCAAAGCCAAGATCATAACTCTTGGTTATTTTCTTCTAAGCTTTCCACCCTAGATTTCCTTGTAAATATCTGAAAGACTACACACATACAATGATTGTAAGAGTACTTATTTGCTAATTCCTGTTATCCCTCATTTAAAGAACCTTCATTGCTATGATTGCTTCAGTATTTTATGAACAAAACGTTTCGGAAGTGTTGGCCCGTCCATCTCCAGGCAGTTGTAAACTGGTTGTGAAGCGTTGAATTAAAATTCATTCCCTTGCGGCTTGAAAGTTTACAGCATTTTAAAATCTTGTTGTTCCTCACAAGGACCACTATGCGGACGACGTGTCGCAAGAGTGCGTTCCGTGCTCGCTTGAGTGCCGCGGCTGTTACGGCCCCGACGTGTCCCACTGCTTTGCTTGCCGCAACTACCGCATCTACACGAGCCCCGGCCTACCCGAAGACAACACGACACAGTTTAACTGCACAGCCAATTGCCCGCCTGAAATCCCACACAAGATCTTCCCGACAGAGCAGAGCGAGCCGTACTGTGCATACGAGCCTCCCGCCATTTCCAGACCACGGTAAGTCAGCTGACTACAGGCTGGTTGTATTAGCTTCCACTCTAGCCTGGCAACGGAGGCATTCTTAAAAACTATCTTAAGCTTCCAAGTTTGAAGCATTTAGTAAAGCAAGAGTGTCTTTTCTGTCATTCCTTTTACAATAAAGTTACCTCAGACTTTGTAGCAACTTAGTCGAGTTAATGGAGTATTTATTAAATTAAAATACTGCTCAGCAAACTGCTCCGTAAAGTAATTTTGTACCATCTTGCCAGATTCCATCTCTATTTGCCTGACGTGTTTCAACATTTTAATCTAATTGTGCAGTATAATCAAATTTAGATATTGAAAACAAGAGTTGTTAATCAGCCCTTCAAATTATTATAAGCTGTAAAACATCCACCTTCCCACAATTTTGTAACAAAATGTGTTTTGTTTGCAGCGATAGCGACCAGCTCACCGCGATCATCGGCGGGGTGAGTGTCTGCATATTCCTGCTGTTCCTGTTCGTGGCTGCGTTGTTCTACCAATGGCGACTGCGCTCCAAGGCCAAAAAGGACGCCGTCAAGATGACCATGGTGCTGACTGGCATGGAAGACAATGAACCTCTGCATCCGTCCAACGTGAAACCCAACCTTGCCAAGCTGCGAATCGTCAAGGAGGCGGAGATGAGGAAGGGCGGCATTCTCGGATACGGAGCGTTCGGAACTGTCTTCAAGGTGAGGGAACAGATTTTTTCTTGAAGTGGTCGGATTCTGAGTGGTTTTGACAAGGAAAATGCTTGCTAGCTCTGGGGTTTTTCTATTGTGCTGGTTAGGGAGCTTGTAATTATGTCTGATGACTGAAGATGCAATGATATCCTAACTCAGAATGCAGGTTATCTTACAGTGATTGAAGTAAAGCCTTTCCTTAGCTGTGGAATTTTTTAATGTGTAGCAGTAAACACTATTAATTTAATTATTTTCAATTCATACCATGGAAAAAGTTAGGCAAAAGTTATCTTTAATTTTTCATTTGCTGCAGAAATTTTACTTGCTTGGCTAGCCACAACTCACAAACCTCTTTCTTTTCAAACATCGAGTCAATCAACCATGAGTCAGAGCACCACTGTTTTCTCAGGTATCACCTGGGCTGATACCAAATGAACTTTTTTCAAGCTTTTCTACAAAACTAACATCGAACCGTTTTGTCCTTCAGGGAGTCTGGGTTCCAGAAGGAGAAAACGTCAAGATTCCAGTAGCCATCAAAGTTCTTCGCGACGGTACCGGTGCCAACACCTCGAAAGAATTCCTCGAGGAGGCTTACATCATGGCCAGCGTCGAACATCCGAACTTACTCCAACTTCTTGCCGTCTGCATGACATCGCAAATGATGCTGGTAACGCAGCTAATGCCGCTCGGCTGCCTTCTTGATTATGTGCGTAACAACAAAGAGAAGATCGGCTCCAAGCCGCTGCTCAACTGGTGCACGCAGATTGCACGCGGAATGCGCTACCTTGAGGAGAAACGGCTCGTCCATCGTGACCTGGCTGCCCGAAACGTCCTCGTGCAGACTCCAAACTGCGTTAAGATCACGGACTTTGGCCTGGCCAAGTTGCTGGATATCAACGAAGATGAGTACAAAGCGGCCGGCGGCAAGATGCCCATCAAGTGGCTCGCTCTGGAATGCATCCAGCATCGAATCTTCACTCACAAGAGCGACGTGTGGGCGTTTGGCGTCACCATCTGGGAGCTGCTGACTTACGGAGGACGGCCGTACGAGAATGTCCCAGCGAGGGATGTGCCAGAGTTGTTAGAGAAGGGAGAACGGCTGCCGCAGCCGCATATCTGCACGATAGACGTGTACATGATGATGATTAGCTGCTGGATGCTTGTGGCAGAAAGCCGGCCAAGCTTCAAGGAGCTGGCGGAAGACTTCAGCAAGATGGCACGAGATCCAGGGCGCTATTTGGTGATACAAGGGGACCGGCTGATGAGACTACCTTCCTACACGTCGCAGGTTAGAACTCTATCTTTGTTCGTAATTTTAAGGCAAAAACTCTGTTAGAGCTGGTTGTAAGACTCTTTACAATAGTTGTTGCTTGGATTCAATTGTGGTCACTACTGCAAGACGCTATGAGTGGCTCCTTGGATGGACTGTTCTTGAAAACCAAGTAATCTCGAAAATGTCATGGAAGTTGTTTTTAAGACAATTTTAACACTGATGATGATCTTGGTTTTCTGACATTCATCCTTTAAGTGCTTTGCCCCAGATTATATATGCCTATATATTTCACGTGCCAGAAACTATCTGCGACCCGCTAACCTCCAACAGGACCCGTTTGTACGTTTCCAGGACGGCAAGGACATCCTCCGCACCTTGTCACCGATGACTGAAGGGCCCGAGTCGCTGGTAGACGCTGACGAGTATCTGCAGCCTAAGACAAGGGCGCCGCTTGCCCCAGGCGCATACACGCCGTCGAGCGGATCGGGTTCACCGCCGATGACTCCTGTCAAGAAGTGCTGGCCCAACGGGCTGCCCACAATCCCTGCCGAATCGCCAACGCCGCAAAACCAGCAGAACTGGGATCGCGAGCTCATGCGGTACGCTGCAGAACAGAACGACGCAGCAGCGAACGGAAGGCATCCCACGCGGTACTGCAGCGACCCGCTAAAGACCCTTGGCGGAAGAGGTGAGCAACGAGTTTGTTTTTGGGCTACATTTTCGAAGACTTGGCTCTGAACAGCTCTTGTCAATGATTAGCTTTGCGTCCATTCTCCAAACGGTGCTCATGCCTTCGTGGACAAAACGGCGACCTTTGGCAAGGCCCTGTCAGGGCCAAAAGTTTGCTATAACTTCTAACACCAAACAAAAATTAAAAGCACATATTAAGAAGGATAGTGAGGTTTTGTCAAAATACCTATGTGACATTTTTTGATGTCTACTTGTTTGTCTTCGACAACGCATTGCATCTGAAGCAGGCCTTTTCCTGCCATAGCCAAACGGTTAGGAGCTTTATCTCGGGAATGGGTTGCACGGAGCTATTTCAAAATGCTTTTCAAGCTCACTGCTCAGTTTGGGAACAAACAAGGATTTAAAAAAAAAGTGTGCATTACATTGTGTGATTATGAAACCTTAAGCCCTTAGGTATATTAAGTAATCACCCAGTCTAGACATAATTTTATTAATAGTAGGCACATGAAATGCTGGGATTTTACTAAAAGCCAATCTTGCCAATTGAAAGCTTGGACTAACCGGCGTATTCCGTTCCGCAGATTGTGACTCGTTGGCCGATGACTGCTTCGACTCGAACCTGGTCTCGAAGCGAGAGGCGCACGTGGGCAATCTGAAGCTGGAGCTGCCGCTGGATGAAGACGACTATCTGATGCCGTCGCCGCAGCAGGCACAGAACACGACGACCTACATGGATCTCATCGGTGATTCAAAGCCCACAGGTAACAATGCCTTCCTACCTTTACGTGTGCCGATCGAATCAAATCAAAATTACTAATAAGTATTCTCATATCTCATTTACTCAATTGTTGCAATTGAAGTCATGTTTGAATAATATCTGAGAAAATGTTCAAATGTTGAATCCGTCCTGTTGTCCTGTCCGTAAGTCCCTTCTTGAAGGTCCTTTTGTTACTCAGCTTAGTTGTATGATAGTTGCATAATATATGTATATTATGATAGTTGTATCATGATATATCATGTATATATGATAGTTGTATGATAGTTGCTGGCAGAGAATTCCAAAAAAGAATGCATTCTAGCACACATGTATCTATAGGCCATCCCACATGACCTTACCAGCAGGCAGATATTTGAATCGGTATTTAATATTTGTTATTAATATATCGATCCAAAGTCTTGACCTGGCAAATAAAGTACTAATGGTGTGTGTGTTTTTTAGCACAAGAAGAAACCTCTAGGCAATGAATATAGAGTGATCAACTTATCAATTGAATAAAATAATCAGTATTTATAAGGTGTTATAGCTAGGTTTAGTGCATTGTCTTCACAGTTGCACTGAACTGTAGGATTTTGGAGTTTTCTCTGTCTACTAATATAACTAATAAAACAGCCAAAGGCAATTATTTCCTGAATATTAATCGGATTTGTTTGTTTCAGATGAGGAGGCAAGAAACCACAACATTCGCAGCTACCCAGACTTCCTCTCGCAAGCCAACAAAATAAAAACGTGCATCGACAATCCCGAGTACCTTTTGAACAATCAAGACAGTTTGCCAATGTCTGACCCCCCTATCGGCATTCCTTGTGCAGACCTAGTGCAGCCTCCGTGCACCAGTGATCCGACGGGAGCGCCACGGCCTTACGTCACGCAACAAAAGTCTTCTGAGGAAGAATCGGACCACGAATATTATAATGACTTTGATCGGCTTCAAAGGGAACTCCAACCTCTCAAGCCATTTAGGAGAAACGAGACGACCGTATGATAGTGAAGTGAGTGCTTTTTCTCGCGATTTGACTTGTAGTCGCGAGACAAAGACAAAGTGATTTGCGTCGCGGCTGAAGAGAAGCGAGAAAAGAGACACTGGATAGAGTTAAGGATCATTGAACATAAGTGCAAATAATATGAAAATGTGCCAAGGCAAATTGGCCGATACTGTGTTGAAGAGGATTTTTAATTTTTTAATATTTTATTGATGATAAGGCACATTTAAAGTGTTCTGCTGTTAATTTATAATATTATTAACGATTTTCTCAAATATAATGCTTGGGCAAATTTAGGTAGCATGATCGTTTTTTAAACAACACAGACTGGAAAGAAACTGATGTTTGTGCCTAGGTTTGTGCCAAGGGTGTGAAGTCTGTGATACTTTTTAGTTTTTATACTAAGAACGAATGCTTGTTTGCCGATTTTGCTCGGTGCTGGATGCAAATTTACACTTGCCGTCCCTGCTCTATTTTCTATTTCTGACAAATTGTTATTGTAAATACTTTCAATATTTCTAATGGGACCAACTAATTTTGAGCACCCAAAGTGATTGTGCAAAAATAACTTCCATATCTAAACCATTCCATCTTCAATGAGGGACACAGTTGTGGGAAGTATCTAAAAGTTGTGCCATTATTTACGATACAGGCTGTCGGAGCTGTATCAGCTGTCGTTTTCATGCTTGCAAAATTAATTATTCTTGCTACCAGCCAAGGAGAATCTAATTTACCTCTTTTTTGTATCATCTTACTAATTAGGAATTGGGAAGCATTTTGTTTTAAATTTCAGCGAGCAGCTGAAATCTTCCAAACGCCAGACATTGCAGCCAGCGAAACTTAAATTTGCCAATTCTGTTTTAGGAAGTATTTATTTTCTCCAAATCTGGCTGATGTCAAGAATAATTTTTTGTGCAATGGATGCAAGAACGAGAAATCTATGTGGTCTTATCTATACAAACACTTGTATAACTTTTACAATAAATAGTTCACAAATTTGAATTAAATACTTTGTAATTTGAGTTACTGGCTCACAGTGAGCAAGCAGGACACACAAATTGCTCCCATTGTCCTTCCCAAAGATTGTCACCCCAAAACTTAACATCTTTCAGCTATGGTTGACCACGGCTCCGAGTTCAAGGGGTTGGAATTCATGGTTGCTCCCATAATTATTATGAGTGTAAAAATCATTTTCAAAAAAAATGGTCCAAACTTTAAAAAAAGACTTACACCACTGGGCATCACTGCCGAGAACTTCTATGCGAATGTATGGCGAATGTATAGCAAGGGCATTCGCCCTGAAGAAGCTTACAATATAGTTTGTGAAACGTTGGGAGTTTGTTTGTTAGAAGTTCTTGACAGTGATACCCAATTATTTAGCTTTTTTTCAGTACCAAGATTAAGAAGAAGTTATGAGTCTTAAGAATGTAATGGTCCAAACTGTCCTCGAGATACAGCTCTTAACAGTTGGATAGGGTACGAATGGATTGCATGGGGCTCCGTGCAACCCATCACGAAAGCCCGGTTCGTTCAGGTCCGGGCATTGACTGACACCTGATCTGCCGACTTAGTGTGCACGGTGGAGGTCGGCTATCGGACTCGGAGTCAATTTTATTTCAATGCCCAACGCCTTAGCGTCGAATGTTTGACTACCGGCCAAACGCTCAAGATGCGGGAGGCTGGAATTGTTTCCGAGGTACTTCAGACTGTCGACTAACCACCTTCATCTCAAGATATCTTGCTGTCTCGGTGATTGCGTGCGCAACGCATTCAGCTCGTCCTAGAGGGTTTTTCCGTCGGAGTGTGGTCTCTGTGATTCTCCGCGTGGATAAAACATGTCGGACGGACAGTCACTCGACTGTTTGTTTGTATGAATGTTTGCAAGGCGACTTGTTGGAATCATTCATGAGTCCTGAGAACGGCCATCACAGGTGTTTGTCACTGACTTCAGTTGAAAAGTACAAGCTTGATCACCTAGAGCGGCCTTAACATTCGCCTGAATAAAAATTACCCAAAAAGCAATTACCACGCCCGGGATCGATTCGTCTACCCTTGGACTATGAAATAAGGATCCTCTACGCTGTACCACCAAGCCTTTGTAACTTCGGAAGATTAAAGCGAGTACATAAATTCAAATTAGGCACTGGAAAAATAAGCGAATGTTTGCATATTGTTTTGAATGTCGTGAACGAAAATTTTTCATTTATGTACCCGCTAAAATCCGACGAAGTTATCGTGACCCCGTGGTCGTGAGCACTCATCATTCGACTGATAGTAGAAAGGTTCCCCGATCAAAGCCCAGCGCAGCTACTTTTTGGCAAATTTAAATTATAATATACCCTATCGGAAAACGACTCCCGGCTGGAATGCTGTAGGGCTCTTCTTCCATCGCCGATCATGGCGACATCTAGGCTCCAATGTGAACGCTTTATCGTTGTAAATTTCTAATTAGTTCCTTGTCTGTCGCTGGAGAGAGCCAACATACAAGTGTCCCATTTTCCACTAGGTACGCCTTCTTATTCGCTTAGGAACCATGTCAGAGCAAATCCTGGGGGACGGAGGTGGGGGTACAGAAACGGTGGCTACACTATTACCCGGCGCTTCAATACTGTGACCCCTACTCAATCCAACGTTCTTAACATTCGCCTAAATAAAAATTACCAAAAAGCAATTACCGTGCCCGGCTTTGATCCGTCTACCCTTTGAATAGTAAACAATGATCCTTTGCTCTCGACCACTGGGCCTTCGTAACATCGGGGAAATAAAGCGAATATATAAATTGAAATTCAGCACTGGACAAACAAGCAAATGTTCACGCAATGCAATTTGTTGGAATCATCCATTACTCCTGAGAACTGCATACCTAACTTAACTGTCTTCACATTCGCCTCAGTAAAAATAACCCAAAAAGCATTTAGCACATCCGGCTTTGATCTTTCTACCCTTGCAATATGAAACCAGAATCTTATACGCTCGACCACCAATACAAGTGAAGTGGTACAGACTATAGCAAGCATATAAATTCAAATTAGGCACTTGAAAAAATTTGCGAATATTTCCATAGCTATTTGTTGGAATCATCCATGACTTCTGAGGACGGCCATCACGGGTGACTGTCTCTGAATTAAATTGAAGAGTACAAGCTTGGTCGCCATGATCTGACATGTTTTGTCCTCGCGGAGAATCACAGTGACCACACTCCAACTGTAATACCCTCTCGTACGAGTTGAACGCGTTGCGGGCGCAATCACCGAAACAGCTAGATGTCTTAAGATGAAGGTGGATACTAAAGGAGCGCTTATTCCCTTACACCTTTCAAGCCTTATACTACGTCTTTGAACGAATAAACGAAATGCTGTATTTCAAGCCTTCAGCTGTACTACCTGACTACCTGCTTTTCATCTGCTATTTCTTACTTCTCATTTCAACTCTTCAACCCACCAGCCATGAAACCCCCCTTCATATTTTATTTACTAACAGCTTTCAGTACTGGCCATTTTAGGTGTTATACTCACGAAGAGACGTTCCAAAGCGAAGATCCTGACGACGCCTTCCGACCACTCTCCGTTTGGCAGCAACCCCCAGGAGTTGTATATTGCTTTTAAAACCATCCGTCTTCGCAAGGGGCGTTTCACAACGATGACCATGACGACGCCGTTGATAGTTCCAGCTCCCTTTATAGCCTTCCAAACACTCTACGTTCGGCGGTGACCCCACAGAGGCGTTGATTGCTATTCAAACCGTCCGTCTTCGCAAGGGGCGTTTCATAACGACGACCCTGACGACGCCGTTGAAAGTGTCAAGACCCCTGTATAGCCTTCCGACCACTCTTCGTTCGACGGCAACCCCACCTAGTTGCCAATTTCTACTAAAACCATCCGCCATCGCAAGGGGCGTTTCACAACGACGATCCTGACGATGCCGTTGAAACTCATATATAGGCAATCATATTTAAAGAGTTACTCGTGTTCATCCTTCCTCCTGCCTGCCATATTACACACGATGGGTGACTGCGAGACAGCCATGATGAAGAATTATTGCCAAATTAATTAATTGGATATGGAGAACAACCATACGTTCAAGGTGAATCTAGTGGCAGCTGGAAAAACTCACCCAATTTTGAGTGTGTTTTAATTGCTGCAGTCAAACTGTAAGCGGCAGAGACACCAAACTTGGTTCATTCCGTAGAGAATTCAACTGGCTTT